>VZTM01009348.1:1899-26919 GCA_013400555.1 Jacana jacana | reverse complement strand
GCAGCTCTTGTCGGGGTTGGCAGCCGGGGCGGTGGCCTGAGGCACCGCTTTGGCTTTCGCCCCGCGTCCCCCACGCCGCAGCCGAGGGGTGTGTGGGGGCGTGAGGGGGCGGTGTCCGGCGCCTCCCCTTCTCGCCGCCTCCTGTCACTCGCTGGCGAAGTCGAGGGCTGGGTCTGGCGCAGTTCCATCTCAGCGGGGCAGAGCTGCTCGGGGGCAGGGAGCTGAGGTTGCCCTGGGCGGCTTCATGAGCATCAAGCAGTCAAGCCGGGCCCTCTCACCGCGCCTCAGGGCTTGGACCTCAGTGGCCCGGAGCTACCTGTGGGGCCACCGGCGGTGTGCAGGCCCTCAGTGCGTCATTGCCCAGCTGTAAGCACCGTGCTCCTGGGAGTAAAACAGTTGCATGGAATGCTGACCAGGATGGCAGGAGTAGCGTCCTTGCTGCAAGTGGCTTCCATTGCCGGTGGCACTTAAAATGTTTTTGTGTTGATGTTCCTTGCTGTAGGTTGGACTGGGAGCTTGGAAGTAGGGTTTGGACACCGCCTGGAGCAAGGTGGAGGTGAGGTGGAGCGAGACCAAAGCTAGTGCAGTGTCACATGTGGTCATCTCCTGCTGGTGTTGGCCAGGGTGCACAGTTGGGACTCAGGGCAGTTAAAATAAGGTTGGGACTTCCTCCACGCTTCATAGGACATTGCACGTGGCTGTAAACTTCAGCTCTTTTAGAGTGGTAAAAACAAAGCGACAGTAAAAAAGCTTGTAGCTTGACAGTCTTGTTCCAGCCTGAGACACCTTTTTGCTGTGGTATGCCTTGAAGTTTAAAATATTAAGTTATTTTGTTTAGGGTGGGTTGTTGCAGCTTATTGAGGGCCCAACCATACATAGTACATAAACATGCATTCCAGCAGCATGAACGCACCTCTAGCCCAGTTGTGACTGAATTTTATCATCAGTTCTCATACTGAGTTTTTGTGGCCGGTCCATTTCCTAACTGAGCTGCTGTTGAAACCGTGAATGTCCAGAAATGCTGTTACAGATACTCTGATAAAGCTGAAACATGGGAAAAACAAATTGTTTTAGAAGTCTTCCTGGCAGCTAGGGAGGCACTGTGGTATGAAATCAGTACGGTCAATCTTCTACCAGCTTGGTGTTTTCAAAGCAGCCAATCTAGGGTTTTTCAACTGTTCATTTTTTCTCTTAGGAAAAAAAGTTCATTTTTTCTCTTAGGAAAGTTGATTTTAGAAGTGCAGGTTTTGAGTACTTTACTCAAATTTTGAATGTAAAATATTTCTGGGATTACATTGTTTTACATTTCTAGAAATGTGTAACTTGGATTCAAAGAACTATATATTATTGTACAATCATGTGTTGATAATAGTGAGCAGCACTACATGATTTCGGAGACCAGCTGATAGTTTTTGAAAAAGACTAGTGTTTGCTTTGCTTTCAGGTTGAAAATAGAAACTTTGGTCAGTATCCTCCTGTGTGTTTCTTTTCAGCACCCATTTAAATTAACAAGGAAAATCAAGGCAGTCTACTTGTAACCCAATGTATTATCCTTTCCCCATCTGTTTGAATAAATTTAGTCACTGTATGATTTGTCTCCCAGATGAATATACCAATAATTACCAATAGTCTAATTGCAGCACACTGTGGTTTCTTTTTATTTTTCCCTGCCAGGGACTTTTTTTTTTGGTAAAAAAATAATGTATTTTAAATAAAAACATATCTTTTTTTTTTTTGAGGTAGGGAAAGTGCATGTTAGCGAAGCCTATATCATACATGACAACATTTCTGACAATATGTGAGAGAAGTCTATCAGCATGAGCACTGGCAGCATAATTTAATGTTTTGATGACTTCCTCGGCTACAGTATAAAACTTGAACAAATTATTTCATTAAACTTTATCTCCATGGTTAGCATCTTGCATAACGTAGTTCATGTAATTAAAATATTTAATATGACCTTTGGAGTCTTGGAACTACTTTAGCAGTAGTTGAGGCTAGATGAAAAGACTCATGTCAGTGGTTAAAGAGCAACTAGGAATCTGTGCTAGAAGTAGCTAAAATCACAGTCAGTCCTTTCTGTTAATTAATAAAAGAAAAATTCCAGGAAGCTGTCCCTGAGGAATTTTATCTCCCTTGGTTGGCTTAGCTAGCAACTTCAACTCCTGGGCATCCTGTTCCTGCAATCTTTTGGCCTAACTCAAGAAGATGAAGAAATTGCATAGATAATCTTGTTCTAAAAGTCTGCTTTCCAAATTGTGGATGACTAGGAGTGTTCTGATTAAAGTATAGTGTCTTCTCAAAAAAATGTTGGTGTTAAAAAAATAAACAACCCCTTTAACAAAAAACCAAAGGAAACAAATTAAACTCCTACACCCCAAACCAAACAAACTTTAAACAACTATAAACCCCACAGAAACTAAATACTGCATTTTTTTTCTCTTATTTTTTCCTTTGAGAGAGAGTGAGGTGGAAGCTTGTAAAATCTATTAGTTTTGCATTTGGGTGCAAAAACTCTAAGTAAAAGGAAAGAAAGCCCATTTCAAAATAGTGATGGACAAAAGTACCTACCTTGGACATATGGTGCAAATATTTGTCTTGACTTTTTACTTATTGCATCTCTAAGATCTTTATAGGAAATTTCAAAGTCCACACTATGAGGACAGCATTCCTTTTCTAACTTGTAATGTGAAACAATTAAATGTACATTAAAACTCCAGGTAATGTTTACAGGCTTCATACATATCTTTCCCCAGGATATTCTGTGACAAAGTCTTTCTTTTTTTATTTAATCTGACCCCTATCATGTGTAAACCATATGTAATTGTATCTGTTGGAAACTTCAGGGTTCTTTAAAGAATTAAATTGGCAGTACTCAGAAATAGTGGAATGGCAAAACTGAAGTGCTGAGTAGAATCTTAACTCAGTTTGAGTTCATGCAGGATGATGCAACCTTGAATGCAGTTACTTAATGTTGTCCTTTGCATGCTATGTTTCCCTGACTGCATTCTAATCTTTCTTTGCAGTCCTTACATTTGGTGATGTTTGGGTGGTGGATGCTTCCTAGCTCTTTGCCATCTACTCTGCAGGTAGTGAGAGTAGGACTCCCAGCCTTCCTTGGTAAGAGATTCTTAGCAGAGCAGAGATGCTTTGCTGCACTGTTGTCACAAACCTAAAACACTGAAAAAATTAACACCCACCCCAAAACAAACCTTACTACGAAACAGCACTGTCATTCTTACAGTAGGTAGAGAGTATGTTGGCATTTCACAAATCTAATATTCGCTCCTTCCTTCCGTTGCAACTGTTTGAAGGGGAGTTGGGTGTTGATGAATGGGTAATTCCTTGCTGGGCCAGCAGCTGGATACCTAGCATGCTGTCACAGCTGTTTCCAGATGTTAGCACTGATTTGTGAAAATAAAATGAAAGGTGTGAAGGGCTAGATCCATGTTCTGGAATAGCAATCTGGGAATTGCCTGAGAATTACAGGGTAGATTTGTGGCACTTTCACATATAATGAACATCATTACTATAACTGTATCAAGCTTGCTCTTCATTTAGCTTTAGAAAGCATAGGTGGCTCATAAAACATAGAATCATATCTCATCTTTTTGTTTGAAAAGTTATTATAAAATTGCTCATGTAGCTTTATTTGGTGTTACTTTAGAAAGCTAACATTTGCTATGCTTGTGTACTCTTATTTCTGTGGTGGTGTAATAGGTATAAATAAGTTGCTGTTGCTTATTGTTCACAAAAGCTTTACAAACTACATTAACTTCAGGGTGAAGGGCAGTGTTTCTTACAGGCCAGACTGCTCTAAGGTGCTGACCTTAGTGAGGCCACAGGAGGCTTCAGGAGCTTCTTGGTGCATAGCAGGCATGTGCATGTTGATTCTGAGTTTCTTCAGCAGCAAGATATACACTGCTCTCTGAGGGCCACTAATGAAGGTGAAATGAGGTTATAGCCTCTTTGGCTACAGGATGCAGTCAGCACACCTGAACCTCATGGGCTGCAGCTGGTTCCAGGGTCAGGTAGGTAGGGCAAAAGGACTTCTTCCTGCTGCATGCAAGGGTCACCTGGGACATGTCCTTGAGCCTCAAGGAAGTTTTATTGTACAACCTGCAGTTTCCACTTTGCTTAAAGTAGCAGCTTTGATAGTAGTGGCGGTTCTTTCCCTGGGATATGTACTTAGCATGTGCTACAAAGCACGGGCTATGACAGCAAGGCAAGCAAGTTTTCTTTGTCAGGTCTCCCAATACCAACGGGCTAGAACGATGAAAGACTGAGGTTAGCAAAGACGGTGCCTTGAAGGTACATCTGAGGGCTAAGCTTGATGCCTTCTAAAGGGGGAAGCGGGGCAAGGACTTAAAAATAAAGAATAGTGTAAAAACACAAGAAACCTTCAGCAAGATAGCAGGGAATCCAACTTGTCAGCGAGGCTCACAAAACTAGCAGGCAAAGGTTACGTGAATAAATAGCTGAAGCTAGCTTTCTTTGATCTAGGCCAAACTTTTATTTTAAAAAGTCCCAATTATTACAGTGTCTCTCTGTTGTACATACCTGCTCGTTGTTTGAAGTTCCATAACAAAGCTTTAATATGTAGAATTTTTTAAAGTTACTGCTTTATAGCTTGCCGTGATGATCAGATGGATGTTCTGGATTGATGGCTGTGTCTTCCTAGGGTCATTTGACGAGCAATCAGTGAGGAAACAGCTTCCTGTTTAACTGTTTTTGCTTAATGAGTTTCTCAAGCTCTTTCATTGTTTTAGTGGTTTTATTGTAGTAAACTCTTAGCTGAGTGGAACAGCAATTATAACATGATTACTAAGACCTTGTGGAAGATGATAGACCACAATTATCCTGTCTGTCTTGGAGAATTGAACAATATGATTTACTTGTCATATTAAAACTTGGTCTGGCAAGTAGAAAGTCTCCCATATGAAATATTCTATCTTTTTGTGTTACATATGCAAATCCTGTTGATGCTCAAAAATTTCTGTATGGTCTCGCCTCCACTGCTGAGTCTGCTAAATCATGGCACTGAAATTCAGTCAGGTCATCCACAACAATGGAATTGGGAAAAAACCTCCACCCCACTCTTGCTTTTCATATTCCCTCAGCCTTTGAGTTTTAATGTTACTCATGAATTCAACTTCCAATCTTTTCCATGTTTTAAAGATTTTACTCTTTGTAAGAAGGTCTTTAAAATAAGATCTGCTACTCCCATCTTTTCTCATGGCTGGGACTTATGTGAAACACAGGCTGCTATGAGACTTAACAACAGTTGTCACTGCAGTTAACCATTCCAAAACTAAGAAGGAACTGAAATTCATTTTTCTTTTCGTTACATGAATGGATTTCATGATGATTTTCACTTGTAGACACGACTTGATTTTTTTTCTTTCCTCTGCCTAGTGTTATGGCTTTTAAGAAAGTACTCCTACATGTTGCTATAGGAAACTGAGATCCATAAAGTGGGATTTGTCCCATCAGATGTGGCAAGAATGCAATGGTGCAGGGCAGTCTTTTGAGAGGCATTTGGAGGGATGTGGTTTTAGGAGCAGGGCAGAACTTACACAATTTTCAGCGAGAGGTGTGGGTGTATCTGATGGACTGGGGTTTGCTTAGACCCAAGTTGCACAGCTTACTCCATCCTACAAATCAGTCTACGTGCATGGTGTAGTTTGTGCTACCCAAAGGCATTTGGTGCTGCTTTTCAGATGGATGCTTTTAAGAAATCTACTGTCCATCCTATCCTATGCCACTTTGCAAGTGGGAATAAAATGACGCAGGGAACACAAACAGAGCTGGCACTGAGTTTGGAGCACAATTCCATCTAAAATCTTGAGAAATGATGAAATTCCTGGTGGCTGCAAACAAGCTGGATTGAACGTGTCCTGTTTGTTCTGGCGATGCTAACCCTTTGACAGCTCAGAGTTCAAATCAAAACCAGCTTTCTCTCCCTCCCTGGTTGCCTGGCAACCTCCCTCTTATTAGCATATGATTTCTATTCCTTTTTTTATTTCATCAGTACAGTGTTACATACTGTGCTCCCTGCCCTATGCCTTTGCCTTTGAGAAGAGCAGGATTTGTGCCTTTTTATGAGACTTCAGCAAGTATGTGATTTGGCAAAGAAATCAAACATTTGGGATTAGGAAACCTTTGGCCATAAATGTCTTATCAGAAGCTCAGAGGGTGGTGTTTGTGTGGGCATGTTATTCAAAGTCTTCTCATTTTCATTTGCTGTCATTCGTATACGAAGGGCAGAATTCTTCTTGCAGATCAACACAGCATAAATCTCTGGCATCTTTACATGTGCAGAGCATCAGTTTGGGAAATATGGCAACAGAGATTGGCAACACGAATCTTGGGGGGCACTTTGTTATTTTGGTCTCTATGCAGTTAAAGCACAATGCCATAATTCAAAATGTGTATATAAGCAAAATAGTCAGATACATCCAGGTCAAACTGGGACTAGGATGAAAGCTGGTGAAGAAGTGGAAGAAATGAGCTATATTATCTGTTTTTCTTCTTATAGGAATAATGCTTATTAAAAATAAGAAGTTTTTGCTTTTAAATTGGCCAGGTGTATTTTTTTAATGAAATAACAGGTAATCCATACTGGGTTGTAAGTTTAATTCTAAATTAATTTTCTGCTTATAGAATGTTGGCCATAGATGTCCAGTGCTTGTGTCATGCTGCTCATGCTAGGGATCGGGAGAGAGATATCCATGCTTTTGATGTGTAGTCTCAGAACAAATAACCCACTTTTTCAACATCCTTGTTTGCTTATGCTGTGGACTGAGTTAGACAATTTCACTTCTGCCCTCTGTCAAAATACTTAGACCTTATGAAACATCTGGTCTCTTACTATGGTCAGAGATCCCTCACTAAGCCAGTGTGGAATTTTGAGTGTTTTTAGGTCTTGCAGAGATGCTACCATTTAGAATTAAGGCTAAGCCCACCCACAGAAGTATATTTTTTGTTTCCTTAAATTTTTCCAGTATTTAAACACGTAATTTCAGAAAGGTTTATTAGTATAATAAATATTAATGCATATGGTGGTGGTGTTTTATTTGCAAATTTAAAGTGATAAACACAGTGAAGTCCTTGAAATGCCAAACCTTTCATCTCTGCTCAAGCCAAGGTTCAATTTTATTTTCTGTATGGCATTTGCTGCCTGAAGTGTTACAAGTGACTTGACCTTAAAATTACGTTTATTTTAGTTCATTGAAATGGTTGGCCTTTCCAGTTCAACTTGACACCAACAGTGCAAATGAGAGAAGGCAGACATGTTTGCCTGTGACTTCATTTAAAAGCTAATTAAAAAATATATCTGGATGTTGAATCTAAATATTTCCATTTAGATGGGATGGTAGTCATCAGTTAAAGGCAATCATGGTGCATTCTGACATTTTAATTTCAGGTTTAAAAACAATTATATATCTAATTAAAGAAAGAAGTATCCAGGCAGCCAAACTGTCTGATTTGTGTGTCTTGCCAGCATATGCAGCTTTTAAAATAGATATACCTGTGCACACCACTTTAAGGATGTAGAAATGAGGTGGAAAAGTTGAAAGCTGCTTTGAAAGTTTGATGCTAGTTAATTTCTCCCTAGTGATTCCTCTTCTTTTAAGTGTTAGTCTTATGCACAATGTTATTAGGTTTATATTTATTATGGAGATTCGAGTCTGCCATTTTCTGGTACCTAGTTTATTTTTTAGTACATTGCTGCATGCTTTCCTTGGTTCTTTGTTGTAATTTTGTTAGCTGTGTTCTGAGAGGCCTTATATCAAATGAAACTTCTGCTAGAGGGACCTGTCCTGGCCAGGGTTTTCTTGGTCAGCAAAGTGTCCGATTGGCTTGGAGAAGCAAGCTGCTGTGTAGGAGATGTCATGAAAATTGGGGCCACTCCTTCCTAACATGAGGAGGTTTGGTTGTGCTGTGTGCTCTGTGCAAGGTTGTCTCCCTGGCCTTGAGAAAGTCCTCATACTGCCCGATCGCCTCTCTGTTAGTTGATTAAGGAATGATAATATTGTGCTCTGAAGGGAACCCTTTGCAGCCTTGAGATAAAGGCACAGAAGGTAAGACATCTCCTTCTGGGTGAGAAGAAATGGATTGATAAATATGTGGAGGGATCTAGCAGGAAATAAAATACGTGCTACAAGCAAGCTATTGCTGAATTTAACAGTCACGGCATTTTTCTTTACAGTCATTGCACCGTTAGCATCTATACTAGCATCTAGCTCATTATGAAAGGCTTGTTTTTTGCCTTGTGAAGGGCATTCTATGAAACCCAATTCTATTTTGCTCTTAACAATAACCTGACTACCCTCCCATCCTGGCATGTCTAGCATCCATGCAAAACTCCAGAATACATGTGTGAAAGTAGGTAGAAGTGTTAGAATAGGTTATTAAAAATGTAGACCCATAATGTGTAAAGAAGATTGGAAGTATAAAAAGAGGTTTTACACCTGGAAGTTATTATAGTTATTTAGATTGAGCGAGAATAATAACCAATTGTTTTCTAAGATGTATGACACATTTATGAAAAACCTTGAAGGATAAATGGATCTTTTTAGTATGCGACTTCCACAAAGGACTCTATGAATAAAATAATAGTGAGAGAACTCTCAGTGGATGCTGAATACTGCTAATTGATGAAATTATTACTTATTACACTGCAACTGAACTCTGCTTAGAAACACTATTTTCAGTATGATTTTTTGAAAATGACAGCTGAAATGTAAGAGGCTTTGTATTGAAAATGAATAGTGATAATTTCTTGATATCTTTGAAATGAAGGATATTTCAATGACAGTTAAAACTGAGAAAAGTAATTTTTTTAAGTGCTCAGATCATGGAATATTGCTATGGAAATAAACTTTTCTGAAATCAATAAAGTAGACTTAAAGTGGATTTATGAGGCATTTTAAAAATAATTTTAAGTATTCTTATTTATAATACAGCAGTCAATTGTGTCAGCAGTTTTCATATGTCACATGTTAAGGTTAAAAACGAGATTTGTGAGTTAGGGTGTAGCCATCACATTTAAGAAAACTCTAATTGTACATTAAATCAGTGTTGAGGAAGTACTCCATTGCTTATTCATTCCTGTTTTTTGCCCTGAGCAATACCAGATTTGGCTTTCATTTAGTACTGATGAAGCTAAAACCCCCTGTCCCTCTTGGTAAGGCATTTTAGGTCTGCGTCCTAGCTCTCGAGGAATGGTATCAGTAATTGGTGTGAGGATCTGTGTGCAAAGTATTGTGTAGTGTAATATTTTTGAATGTAACTGCAGGTGGACACACAATCTGATTTCAGCCTTCACAAATTAATTGATCAGTGTTAGAGGTATACCTTTTTCCCTGTTAATCTCTGTAATCTTCAGAATCTGAGGGACAAAGTAAGCTAGTGCAAATTTACTCACACGCTCCTGTGTGGGTATGACAGGAACACGAGACGGGAGATCAGAGGTGGTTCCCAGACTTTGCTTCCATTTTAAAGCTGAGTTTGCCCTTTTTTCAGTTCCAATTGAAAACACAAAATTTTAGTGATTTTAGTAAGTTCATACTAGCTTTTTAAAACAGATGGAAGTGAGAGAGTAACAAAAGAGTTGGGAGGAAAAAAATTCAAACAAGATAACCACAACAGAAGCTGTTCTAGAATGTTGGTGATAAAATGAGAAACAAAGTGAACACAGAATGGGGGAAAAAAATATTATCTCTTAGAAAACCTGCAATCTGAGTAAAATGTCAGTGGTAACCAATACTATTGACTCCTGAAGGGCCAATTCCTCTTTGTTAGCATATGATAAGAAATAGTTTTCAGAAGACTGTAGAATATTTAAGTAAAGCTTGCACACTACCAAACATTGGCACCAGGTAAGGAGTTAAGATGAATTGATTTAGGAAGCCCAAGAAGTATTTATCACAAAAGCAAAGGTGTCTCTTTTTAACTCCCACCATGAAGTTCTCTATGCATCTAATCAGTGAGCCCTTGATGGAAAATATGTAAGCACTCTTTAGCGTTGGGTCAAAACTATTCTAGTGCTGGAGCAGTTTTATTGTATTTGCTCTATGATTTGTTTTTGTCATCTTAGCTGACCAGCTCAACTTCATCCAGGTTTGGTGACCGTCCTGGTCAGTGGAAGGCAAGCACATGGGGCCAGAGATCTTTTCTTTCCAGGGTGACTGCAGTAGCCATTAGACTATAATGCAAAAGTGCCTGCTCTTATTTCTCTTATTTCCTGTGACTCTTTCCCCTTTTTCCCTCTGTTTCAAATGTAAGCTAGGAAACTCCTGTGTTTGAGTAGAGATAAGCATTTAAACTTGGGCAGAGTTTCAGGTAGAGAACCATCACCCTAGAGGAATGCCTGTGCAAAGGCTGCTGTTGGTGTGTAAATCCAGGAGGGTGAGGGAGAGCAACCGTTGTGGCTGTGAGGTTGTGTACCTCTTTTCCATTCAGTGTTTTGTCACGCCTGATGGGGGTGTCCTGCTTGGTGTGCTGGTAGCTGCGAGTCCCTTCCTCAGTTGCTGCAAGGGGAAGCTGACTTGGGCATGCAACGTCTACTTCTGGAGTTAGTTGCCTGCTTTACAAAACTTACCCATCTGTGAATGTGGGCCTTTGCTCAGGAAAAGTGAGCAAACAGTAGCTAAAAGAAGAGCTGAGCTTAAGGTCAAGCGGAGGGAGGTAAAGACCAAATCCACATTGAATTGATTGGTTCTTCTAGCATGTTTCTGAAGCTTTCAGGTGGAGAAAAGCAGGAAGATAACTCAAGTACTTACAAAACAGTTACTTGGGTACTTTTTCTTTGCATGATTTCTAGTGTAATAACTGTTACTTCTGTTACAGCTGTTCCTTGCTACTCTGCAGTAGTTGCTCCTGTTTGTATCAAAACACAAAGGATGATGATCTGAGGCAAATGCTTGTTAGTATTTCCATCCTAATTGAATGACAGCTTCATGGTCTTGTATCTTGTAGCGTAGGAAAGAGAGCTTGTTCTGTCAGCAAGACAGGAATTTTATTTTTGCAAAAGTCCAATACTTAAATCTCTCTGCAGCTGAAATCCAAGGCTTTAGAGCCATTACAATATGTTTATAGGAGAACTACTTAACTATATTTTTAGAAACCCTTACAAATGATAAAAATAATTCTTCCCTGCTTGGAGTCTCATAGCAGAAATGCAACTTGTCTTAAGTAAAAGAGTTGGAAAATAATACAATTACATAAAGCACCCTTTATAAAGTATTTTAGAAAGAAAGTTTCTGTATAAGTAGGTGACAAAATATGATCAGAATCCAAATATTTGCTGACATGTTTTCAGATTGAACAGCCTAGTCTATTTTTTTTTAAGAGTATCACCCCTGCCTCCAGCCCACACACTCAGCAGTATTTAATGTCAATAAGATTTAAAAATCATAATCATTGAATAAGAGTGAAGAACTCCAAGAAATTAGTTTGTATTCCTCATTATCAATATATGTTCAATTGCCATCTATAATGGATATGATGCCCTATATATTTCTGGGATGTCACATTTCCTTCCTTAAAGGTGGAAACGTGGGATCACTGTGAGCTTCTGCAAAAGACACCAATGACATATTAAAAGGAAAAGAAAAAATTGTCAACAGTTTCCTTTTGCCTGACTTGCATGAGCTGTTAGATTTTATTGCTTGAAAATCAGCTGTTATTTTTTCAACTTTCAGACATTTGATAATATTTTAATACGTAATTTCACACATCAAACCTTTACTGTTTATAGTATATAATTAACAAATTTTTCACACTTCCAATTTCTTTGTGCTGATTTCTTGTTTTCTTTTTGATTAGGATCCTCTGTACACACAACGTTACTAGAAAGTGTGTTGTTCTGTTGTCAGTTTTGTATTTTACTGTTGTATTATAGAGTTGCTACTGAAATTTGTGTAGAAGTTTGCATGTTAATCACATGGGTAATTTCACTTGTTGCTTCTTAATGTTGCCACAAATTTAGAAAGTCAGTATTGGTGTGTTCTTGAAACAAATACAAGTGTTCATGTGTTTCAAGCACTGAATGCACTAGATGTTTTGGATGTGGGTTGTCACTCATCTTTCATTTCAGGTTCATTTATTGGACTTTGAAAATTACCTTTTAACTAAGTTTTCAGAACATTGCTTTGCTCAGCTAAAATTTAGTTCTGCTGATTTTTGCCAATGATTAAACTTAAAGTAGTAATAACTTTTAATGCTAATTTCTCTCCCGTGATCAAAAGTCAGTAGAGCATTCGTTTTCCATTAACTGGCATGTCTCTAATACAAGTTTGGGTTTTGGTTAAGCAAACACCAGAAACTGTGTTCAATTGAGACGTTTAGTTATGGGGATACAATGGACTATTTTTGGTTGTGACACTAAGTTTATTTCCAAAGGCAGCTGAGCTTGCTTTTTCTTTCGATCTGTTTGTCATCTTGCAGAAAAATAAGTGAGAAGTGTGTGTATGATAATGATCCTTTTTTCTGTCAGATATTCATGAAATGTCTCTCGTTACAAGTGAGCAGTTACAAATGTTTTTTAGTATTCCTCATGTAGCAGCAATTTGATGTACAAGCGATCCAGGCATAGATAATTATTATAGCGATGAAACCAGAAACTTCTGTTATACCTGTGGTGTGAGCTGAAGTATTTTCTGAAGCTTTAAGTTTTGATTGTAAAGAGGGAAGATATTTTTATTAGGAAGATGAATAAAAGTAATGTGGAGTGTAGTGGGCTCCACAGTGTAGAGTCTGTGGTTGTGCTTACTTGTGAAGTAACAGCCACCATGAAGCTAAGAGTCAAGGCTGTGACATGAATTGCTCTGCTTGTTTTCACTTGGCCAGTTGGTTAGGTGTTTGAAGACTGCCCAGTTAGAGAGAAAATGTATTAAAATGTTGACTGTGTAGAAGGTGTAGAAGGATACCTGCACCAAATTTTAAACCCTTCTATTAGGGTAAATCTAACCCTGTAAATTAAACAATATTTTAGTCAATAAAATGATTTTGTAGTAGTAATTTTCAAAGTAGTGCGCTCAGCTCTGCCTTTTCTGAATTTGCTGTGTTAGCCCTAGTGGCTTTTGATGTAGTGTATTGTTCATAGTGTGAAAATGTGATCGGGTGTTCCTGGAGAAGCCTCAGCTCCAAAAACTTTGTCTTAGTGTGGTGGAGATTGAGCCTGATGTAAACTGTGTGGCTTTTAATGTATACATGCTTGTGTTAGATATATGAATAATTCAGTGAATGCTGCGATACTGCTTGGATACTTAAAGTTAAGCATAGAATCATAGAATCATATAGGTTGGAAGAGACCCTTGGGATTGTCAAGTCCAACCATCAGCCCTACTCTACAAGTTCTCCCCTACACCATATCCCTCAACAAGCACAGAGGGTGAGTATTTTTACCCTGTGAAGGTCAAGGCGCTTCTGCAGGTTAGTTGCCACGGAGGTAGCATGCAGGGTTTCCAGCAGATTAATTTACCACCCAGAGCTCTTCCAGTTGAGAATAGTGGTTGGTATCTACGTGGAGCATGTAACACTCTGTTTTCTACTGTAATAAACCTTTTAGAAATTACGGTAATATCTAGAATAAATGCATTGCTGAGGCAGAGAGCTCAAGCTCTTAATTTGAGAGTTAATGTATCAACAAAATTAAGTGATTGTTGTTTAGAGTTGTGCAATTTTGCTACTTTGTTAATCTGTAATCTATTAACTGTGCTTAGATAACAGTGCATGAGGTACACCACACTTTTGTTAATATGGACATAGTTGCAATTAAGACTTTCCTGACCTTTGTGGGAACAAATTAGGAAACTGCTTGTTTTGTTAAAAGACGGTATTTATATTTGTCAGTGAAATCTGACCATGAAAGTCTGTAGAGGTAAATCTGTCTTGGAAACACCACTTTCTAAATATCTAATCATGGGTCTAGAACTACACCTCTAGGATAGTAATGTGCTTACTCTCACTAAATATTAGAGGCTGTATAAGGAGTGCAAGAAGCCAGAAAGTTTTGGGGTTTTTTTTATCTGTTCTGATACAGAGATAGTCTATTTTGAGGAATCTTAAAGCTGGGTGGAGGTGTGAAGATAAAAACTGGGCTGCATCAAAAGAAACACAGTCAGCAATTTGAGGGAGGTGATTCTCTTCTGAGACCCCGCCTGGAGTACTGTATCTAGCTCTGGAGCCCCCAACATAAGGAGATGGACCTATTGGAGTGAGTCCAGAGAAGGGCCATGAAGATGATCAGAGGGCTGGAGCATCTCTCCTATGAAGACAGGCTGAGAGAGTTGAGGATCTTCAACTATGAAGAAGAGAAGGCTCCAGGGAGACCTTCCATTATTTACAGGAAGATAGGGAAGGACTTGTATACTGATAGCATTGGGGATAATGGCTCTAAAATGAAAGAGGTAGGTTTAGATAAGATTTTTAGAAGAAATTTTTCACTGTGAGGGCAGTGAGATGCTGGAACAGGCTGTCTGGAGAAGTTGTGGATGCCCCATCCCTGGAGGCATTCAAGGCTGGGCTGGATGTGGCTTTGAGTAACCTGGTCTTGTAGAAGGTGTCACTGCCCATGGCAGGTGGGTTGGATCTAGATGATCTTTAGGATACTTTCCATCCCAACCCATTCTGTGATATGTAGTAGTTAAACTGCAGTACTAAAGGTGGCGATTGGTTAGTGTACAGATAGAATATGCTTATTTGTGGCTTGGAGAAGAAATAAGTCTTGTGACTGAAAGTTGTGTCTTCTCCCAGGTGTGTTTGAGCCCTCTGCCCGTACGTTCACCAGGATTCAGGGTTAGGCACCAATCTCACAGGAGGCTGCTCTACTAGTACATTTCCTAGTCCAGGCTGCTGTTTCTCCGCAGAAGTGTTGTTCTGTCTTCCAACTCTCTGGACCTTGAGGACTCTGATTTGAAGATATAATAATAATGTAAATTGCTGTTTCTCAGGCATGGATACTGGGAGAGTTTATCCTTCTTGAGAGAGATGAGGCGGTTGCAGCTTGTCACATTATGATCTACCATAAAATAAATGTGTTCACTGTCAGCTTGTGACTTTGCTCACACGTGCAGCTGTTTGTCTCAGTAGCAGTAAACATATTTGGCAATATAAAAATATAATTCTTTGAGGGTTTCTCTTCTGAGTCCTACCTATGCTGTCTGGAATTCTTTCAGGTTCTAGAAACGGGTTCTCCCAAGGCTGACCACACTGTTCTGTTGATGTCTGTGGTCATTTCACATTTCATCTTGCTTTCTCTGGCCTTTGCCACCTTGCAATTAAACCGGGCCTCAACTAATGCAAAAGCAGTCTTTTCTCCTTTCTGAAAATTTTTGATGAATTCCTAAGATGTATTTTTAGCCAGGTTACATAAATTGTTTGTAAGCATTCTCATCAGTTCAGATCTTCAGTAAAGAAATATGCATTTGACACAAGTATCGATTTATAAAATATTCTGTCACACATAAGCATGAGGGTGAAATTCACATTTTCCTATAGTCTTTCAATAATGAAGAAAATCATAGAGGCAACTTCTGGAAGACATGACACCATGGATGCTTATAATTTGAAATCTTATTTGTGTACTAGTGTTACAAACTCTCCTAGGACTGGAACTTGCTCTTTGTCATTTGATAATGAAACTTCAGCTTTTAATAGTTAGGGACTTTACATGGTGTTCAAAGTGCTGCTTCTATCTATTAGTCGTTCATGCAGCTTTCTAAAGGGCAGAGTAGATATGAGAAATAAAATGTGAACTGGGCACTTTAAATAGTAATAGAAAGAGTTCATGCCTTGGTTTTCTTAACTGATGTGACTTTTAAGCAATACTCATTATTCTGGGTCATCTAATCTCATGAAAACAAATACTTGTAGCTTGAGTTCTTTGGTCTTTGACTAACAATAACAAAATTAGTTTCATGTTCAGATAAAGTAGGAAATACCAGGGGAAAATCCAAAACCCCAGGTACTTGTTTCTCTCGGTGAATTAGCACTTGCATAGCTTTAAAATTAATTGTGTAGTATGCTCATTATTCTTAGAAAAAATAAATATGTTCTCATTATGTTCTCTTGGTGAACATATGTATCTTGCAATACATTTAATGTTACTTGCTGTGAGGGAGATTACAACTCTTTTTAAGAAAATTGGCTAGATTAATGGAACGGGGTGGGTCAAATTGCTCTCCACATGCAATCCCTAGCATGCTTAGGCTACCTCTGAATTTTAATTTATATATATATATAAAAATTGAAGAGTACAGCTGAAGATGCTCTGGGAAGCAACTGGAGCAAAACACTATATAACCTGTGTACTACAGGGGCTGGGCTAGGTGAATGTGCTGTATGCTAAAACAAAGTGAGTAACATGTGGGACTGCATTTTAAACCCATAATCACAGTCTGCATGTGAACAGTTGTGTTTCCAGTAGCTTTGTTGTGGCTGTATGCATGTTAGTCTGTGGTGAACTTCAGCAGACGTTTTGGGGGCAGTTCATAAGAAACTAGAGAAAGTGTACAGAATCCATGAAAAGAGCATATTATTACTTTGTTTTATTAAGAAGCCCATGCAGTTTTAATGCTACAACCTGTGACAGAACCTGAAGATGCTTTTTCTGAACCTTATTCTCGCTTTGAATTACCAGTAACAAAGATAAGGATTATTAAGGACTAGATACTCCTGATGGAACTCATTAGTTTCAGTAGGAGTTTTTCCAGAAACAGAGTAATCTGAACTATTAAATTTTTACCAAATTTTCTGTTTCAAATGAGAGATAAGGCCCACATAACCAAGACATCTTCTAAGGTTGTTATTTTTCTGGGAGAGACTTAAAAGTTTGATTTAGGAGAAGCTTTCTAAATTTGGAATAATGTCGTGCATTTTTACAAAGACAATGCTAGATGAGCAGAACTTTTTGATGACTGCCTTGAAGGTACTGCAGTCCCATCTATGATGTAAATTGTACTGTTTTTAAACACAATCCTCTCTCTGCCCTCCTTCCCCCTACTTCCCAGCTGGTGTTAGTGTTCCTAATAAGCATAGTGCTTCTGTAACTTTAATTTTTTTGCTGAATATGCACTTAACTAAAAATCAGATTTAATTGCAACAGCTTCTTATGATTTCAGCTAAAAGGGTGGCTTTATGAGAAGGGAATAAAATGGGTGTGACACTTATTTAATTAAATGGAATTTCTATACCACAAATTTATGAATTAATGTTGAATCACCACAGAGCATGTGCCAAAGCTTTCTTGATCTACCCCAGAAATGCTGTATCAGAAGTAGGGCTTCCAACTGCAGAATGTGTCCTATCCCAAATGATGGCCTTGAAGTCACTTATTTTGGAGTAATATTAATTGAAATTCTCAATAAATTACTTGCTGTAATATAACATAATGTTTTAAAACTTTTACAGCTTTTTCATTAATAGATGATGGTGAAGATTAGAGCTAGTATTTTTTGTGCAGACTTCTTAATTATAGCCTTTAAAGTAGAAGCTGAGCAATAAACATCTAATGAATAGCTTATGGCAAGTTTATTCTCAGAAGCTATGTTACTGTGTTGGCACAGATCATAACCATTTATTATTAAATTCTCAAAATTTAAAAACTGTAGCTATCACTTGTACATGCTAGTCATTCTTAATGTACATCACAAGTAGTTTATAGCATTTTAGGGTACTTGCAACCTAAATCAATATATATTAGTCATAATGAATACGTTCCCTTCTAGAAGAGGATGTGTTAGGGAATTAAACCATTCTGTAGTATTTTTTAGCTTAATCTTTGTATTTTAAAAGACATAAAAAATCTTTGTCATGTGTTATTATTAAAGGAACTCCTCAAGGTGGTTGTATTTAGTGAGTAATCTGCAATATGCAGTTGTGCTCTGTAGAAACAGACCATTTGGCTTTTCTCCCAAAGTGAGGGCTTCAAATTTAATCTGTAGAAATAATAAAAGTATAATGTGGTTTTGGACCACTAAGAATAATACTTTAGTGGTGTCCATAATCATCAGTGTTGTGCAAAGCTGCAAAGTTTACTGTGCGTGTTGTCTGTCTCTGCCACAGGTGTGTGCTCAACATGGAATGAAATGACTTCTGTGTACTTAACTCATAGTACTGTTTTTTTCTCCATCAACATAGTACCTAAAAAGATATCTAGAAAAATAAGGTAGTGCTATATGCTCATTTGCAGCCATTAATGAGAATGGATTTATACCTACTTTATGTAAAACACTGAATATACAATTCATAGGTTCCCCATTACTATACGAATAGCTTCTTAATGTGAAATGCAAAGTTCATAGTACTCTGAAAAGTGATATATTATGTACCCACATCCCCCATTGGGGAACTTGAGTCTTGCCCTTTCAACATCTGGAGAGATCAAACAACAGCTCATCTGGTAAGAATGAGAATTTATGTAGCAGAATAAGCATGGGATTGGGACAAGCAAGATCACAGCTGCCCAGATAACTCCTCACCACTGAGCTCTCCGCCTGGTCAGATGGCCAGTGTGTTTTAGAGATTGGAGGTCTCAGCGTTGCTTTCTTGCATGTCTGCAGTGGTAAATTTTTGTTTGGCTGGGTGTATCTATTAAGCGTTAGTTGCAACGCTCCCTCTAGGACTGTCTTCTCAGTAATTTTCCACTTACTGGCTGACCTACCTGAATTTATGTGTTAAAATTACCAAATGTCTGACTAGCCATAAGCTGCAGAAAACCAACCAGGGAACTGAAATGAATAGGAGGAAAACACCCTCACTAAATTTTCCTTTCTGACAGTTTAACAGACCCAAAAGCATTTACATTACTTTCCCATTTAGGCAGTTAACTTCTGAGTGGTTCTTAAACACTGGGGACCGCTAGCTAGAGCAGCCACCTTGGTCAGCAATCCAAGATTTAGGCAGATAGTATATTATTTAGGTAGTGGGAATACAAGCAACTTTTGTATTGTATATGTGATTTAATGTGTTCTGTGCCAGTTTTATTTCAGATTTAATTCTGGGGCATGCTGCGCTACGTAGTCCTTTTGGATTTCTGCAACTGTTGCGCTTGGAGCCATGCTCCTGCTGCAGAATTCCAACAGGAGCAAACATATGGGGATTCTTCCGTCCTTGGCTTGCCCCACCATTTGTTCCACGTTTTAAACCAACTGGTGCTGTACCCAGTGGAGTACATCTGTTACAGTTTATTACTAGAAATTTGCAATTCATTTCAGTTTGCTAAAATAATTATAATATTCATGGCCAAGAGTACCGCATTAAGCAGTTACAAAAGAGAGTAGACAAAATTCTGCTAAAGTGTATGTATGATTCAGGACCTACTGCCCGGTTTGGGTGATTTGGGCACTCAACAGCCTATCACCAATGAGTCAGATGTGCTCTGACAGTTGAGTTTGATCATCTCGAGAAATTAAAGTAGCAACTGAGATGCTGTAAGTGACATCCCTTATGTGAATGCCCCTGCTCTGTTTTAATTAAGAATGAAATAAATTATCATAAACCACCACTTAATGCATTTGGTTGCCACATCTTGCCTGAGGTACTCAGCTGGGGAACACCCAGATATGGAGCGGAGTCTTTACTGCTGGAATTGCAGAGGCACATCTGATTACACCCTCTAACTTTTCCTGAAAGTCAACAGCATGTAGGCTGCTAAATAGTCTATAGCTTTTTGAATGTTGTTACATGTTTTTTTGTCTTTTTGTCCTTGAGGCAAACTGGGAACTACTCTATTGGGATATCTTGTTATTTGCAGGTAGAGTTTTCAAGTAGGTGAAACCTACTTTTTTTTTTGTGGAAAAAGTGGATTACTGATCAGTCCAGAGTAAGCATTAAGTAGTTGATCAGAAAGTGAGCCCTTTGCATTAAAAAAAAAAAGATAATAAACCCCCCACATATATACCAACACAATAAAATCTTAATACAACAGATTACTTTCTCATCATTATTACCTGCTCAAGCAGACTTTCAAAATAAGGAAGCATCCTGATATAATATTCATAACCCCATCATACTTATGTTCAGTCTCCATTTCTTTAAGTAATTCTCATACATCTTTGATGTATAGTAACAGAATAAGCACACCCTGCTCACAGTGGAGGAGTATAGTGCTGAAGTAAAATTTTTTTTAAAGGAAAACTTACAAAAGCAATTCCAGGGGTTACAACCAACAGTATGTCTGGTTGTGTTCTCCCGTCACAGACCTGAGTCTGGATCTGTTGCTCCCACACTGTTCACGCTCACCCCTTGAATTAAACGAGGTCAGTTTTGCCATGGAAACCTGTCATTTGCCTGATTTGAAGAAGAGCGTGGGTTCCAAAACCTGGTTTAATTTTGCAAGTTACACTAGTGTAATGAAAGATATTACGAAGTTTATTCTGCCTGAATTGTCAGAACCACCGGTGTCACTTAAAGTATAGCTGTTCCCAACATATGTTTGTGTCCTTGCATTGTAAGAGAAATGAAGTTACCTCTTCAGCTCACTCTGCACAGAAGCAGATTTCTGTGAAGGCGAAGTTGGAATTTATACTGAAATGATGAAACATCCAGCAATAGTCCTTTAAAATGTTTTTGCTTGTTTTGTTTTACAAGAGTGATATATTGAAGCAGAATGACATGTCTCTATATGCTGTACATAACAAACATCCAGGAATGGAAACAATTATCATGGCCACTACACATAATTCTGTTCTCTAGCAGTCCTAGAAGTGCCTTTACATACTCAAAAGCTACATGATGTGGACAATACCAATCTAAACAAATTCATATGAAGTTGGGCTATAATGTTGAGTAATCGTGTTTTGTTTTTGCATAGCACTGTAAATTAGTATGTGAAGTGTGATTTAAGAGTCTTTGAACTGTTTTTTAAAATTTTATCTATATTTTAATATTTTCTGTTCTTTTTCTACAGAACATTCTGGCTCTAAATCCCCGAAAACAGATACATGCCACTCTTTATTCAACTGCAGCAAAGAAACAAGTCAAGAAGCAATGGAAAAGGAATTCTGACAAAAGCTGTTCAGTAAGTGCATGCTTATTTTTGTATCTGGAACGTGCAATAAATCACTGAGGCTGAAATCTCAGTTGTATGAGAAATTAAAATTTGAATTTTCTGTGTTCTTCAGTAGCCGTATTTGGCTCCTAGTCCTGTTCCTGTAGATGCAAAGATACTTTGTGTCAGAACCTATGACATGCCATACCTTTTTGGTGATTTTCTAAGTCTTTGCTGTGACTTTCCCCCTTTTTGTTACAGAGTCTGATTCATCTTGAGTATCAAGGGTCTCACCAACTCCCAAGCCTGGCAGAGCCACTTGCTCTCCTGGGTCACCAGTGTCAGCTGCCTCTTCTGTGCCCTGCAGGGCTGCTGCCCACTTGCTCCTTTTTTTTTTCTGTTTTCCAAGAGTAATGCTGGGTAGAGCAGCCCTTTGCTATGCTTTTGAGACTTTTCAAGGTGATTTGATTTCAGTACAGAAATAGGGGAACCTTTAATTTGTACCTATTTTATATAAATATATATGTGTAAATAGAGTTACTGACATATGTACTACATATACGTGACCATATATATATATAGATAATGTATAAATACATAAAACAGATTAAAACATGGCTCTGGATTTTAAATTGTGCCTTGTATTTTTCAGGAAATAGGCGGTTTTAGAATATATTTTTTTTTTTTTCATTATAAGCTGTATTTTTCAGTATTTCTGCCATTAGCTATCATCATTTTCTCTCCAGGTATTTAGATTCCTTGACTCAGTGTGATATTTGACTAATCCTATCAGACTTTTTTGTCTCTTTGATCTCTCTTCTGATTAGAAGGGTTGTAGTCTTTTTACCATCATTTTACAGATTCGCTTAGATTATCCTCTAAGTTCAGTAGTCTTTTAGGTAGAGTACTACTTCATCTGCAAAGTATTTTCCCCATGGGTGCAATGTTATGCTGTCTTTTCAGGGTGTTATCAAAACATCTCCCACCAGGTAGGAAAATTCAGGTTTGATAGCTGATACTCATTTATTATTAAAAACCAAACCCAAACAACAAATCACAAACCAAAAGAAAAACCCTACAAACTTCCTCAGTTTCTCAAAATGATGAAATCCAGTATGACCACCAAATATTTGCTGAGAGGAGCAACTGAGGATATTGTTAGCATTTCCACTGTACCCTGTTACAGTTTCCTGTTTTATAGCATTGATTATAAGCATCTCCGTGTTACTATAGCTGATACTCTTGTTTTCTTATTTATTGCCTTAAATAATGTTATAATAACCGGAAACTAATGTACATGAAAAGCTTCTGTTTGTGAACAGGGATGATTATATTTGGGATGTTTGATGCAGTTATTGCCCATGACTGTCCCTGCTGCACAGATAGTTGAGCTGCTTAGCAAGCAGCTCCTGGACAGCTGCTGTTTACATTATGTCTTCAGGCAACCTGTAATCAATACTGGGCTGTAAACTCCTCTCCTTTCAGAAGGTGTTTCTTAGGAAGCTTGGGTATGTCAGCAACAGGGCAGCTAGGTATCTGTGTAGTAACCTCATTAGCTGTTCTAATTTAAATTATCCTAGTTAGTTAAAATTCAAACTATAGCATACACATATGCATCTTTCTAATTGTTGTGTTAACACACATTTTCTAAAGCTTCTAGGCTTTAAGGTTGCTCTTGATTATCTCTGAACCTTCCCCCGTATCAGCCCTGTTTGACTTTTGTATTCAGTTTATTCATAACATGTTTGATATTTGAAGGTTTTGCTGTTAATTGTGAAAGTACATAGCTTTCTAGAATTTTTTTCTCTTCCTGTATTCCTGCTTTTAGCTGTATGTGCATGTCTGCCTTGTGATGTCTCAAATGTTCTTGGATCCCCAAGGCCTGAGCTTCTTGGACTGTGCAAACAACACCAGTTTTAGGTTCATGGCTACCGTGTGTGCCTTGGCTGCATCTTCATTATAAAGAAATTCTGATAGTGTAAAATATTACAGGATGATGTTTTGGAATAGGTTTATAATCTAATAAACGACTTGGGTTTATAGTTCTGCATTGCTGCATGGAGATCCATGTGGTTATCGGGACCATGCACTGACAGATCTGCTCATGAGTTGCAACTTGCAGGGTTAAAGGTTAGAGATGAGCAAATAGGTATATCTGTACCTGTGCACACCTTCACAGATACTGGATAGCATGAATTATTTGGTAGAAGTGTCACATTAGTTCTCAAGTGATAAGAAATGCAAAATGCCTGAAAAAATTGTAAAGGGATAGTCCTTATTTTTCAGCCAGTAATGGTCCTAATTTTTAGAACTGTCAAACTTTTTACTCAGAAATATGTAGCTTTACTTTTAGCGTGCAAGTTTTAACCCACAGTTTACTATTCTGGCAGAAAAAACCCTACAAAACTAAAATAAAACCTAAGGAACTTTCTGGTATCCTATTACATAAAAGGGGAAAATTAGAGACTTTTTACATTCTCCAGATCATTGTTTTTGCTAATAAACAAAATGAGAGAATCCTTTTCTAGCATTCTTTAAAAAAAATAGTGTAGAAAATAATACATTGAGCACAATTTTTTGCTATGGTACAAGAAGCCATTAGCAGTAATTCTTAGGTCTGCTAATGAACTGGGCAAGCTCTGTTTGAAGTCCATAGGAAGTATACTTGTTTACATTTCCTTAAAATCTGTATTTGGCTGTTAGCTTTGGATTCTTATAAAGCTGTACTGATGCTACCTTTGCAGAATTATTGTTGAAGAGAAGGTGGGAGTATGAAACTACAAAACTAATTAAATTAACAGCCCTCAAAATTCTGAACAAAAGCTGCATCTGCTGAGGCATGCACACAGTGACTTTCTAATGTCTAATCCACTTCCAGATGGCAGACTTACATATTTCTTCAGAATAATTACACAAGTGAAATTTTATCTCCTAGCCTGCTCTGAGACACTTCGGGTTGGCCCTTAAATGAGTTCTGAACTGGAAACAGTGTCAATATCTTTCCTCAACATCAGAAAGGCATTCCTATGAAGGAATGGTCAATTATGCTTTCAGTGACTGCCATTGTTATCTATTGTGTGAGCAACCAAATTTTGCTGTAAAAATGATTTATTTTTGGTGCAATGTCAGTCAGCGTTCCTTCAGAAATTTTAACTTGGATTTAGATCAGATGAGGTAAACCCTTTATTTCTGAGTCAATAGCAATCGGTAAACCTAAGAATTAACACTAGTTTCTTCTGAGCTGTGCTGAAAGGTGGTATAAACAAGTGCCACTCGTTGGTCTGGGGAAACAGCTTTCTGTTGGTCAGAATAAATTAAAAGTAGAAGAGTTTTGTGATGGCTGTACTAATAGTAAATCTCAGAAGCAAAATGTAGATAACATTAGCTCACCAATTTACCAATAAAACTAAACAATGAACTGTGGATACTGTGAGGACTTGCTTTGATTTCAGGGTTTTCCTAGGTAGTTTAAACATCTGAATTATGTTTTTATTTATGGTTTCAAACTGTGTAATTCCATTTCTCTATGTATTTTATGCTTGNCGATCAGCATTGTGCAACAAGGGCCTTGAACAAAATAATTTTTAAGCTCAGCTGTTTTTTGCAGGGACATCACTTTTGGGCAAGAGCCTTTAAATGTTCATTCCATCCATAAGAAAGAGCCAAAATCTTTGCCTTATTTTTCGGTGCAACTACCAGATTGCTACAAGCTAATGGTGGGGAGCAAGATCTACGATTTATTGCAAGATACAACAGATCATGTTGTTCTGTAAACTTGGAGGAAAACGTTGCTCCCTTAAAACAGTAGTAATAAGTTTGCTAAAGCTTCAAACTGCTTTTTACTTTGATAGGATTTCTGTGGCTTTGTGGCTGTTGATGCTATATATGAACATCTCTGTAAAAAGGAATTCTGGTTTAAAAAAAGGGATTTGTAAGGATCTCTTAGTGTAGAAGCTTGCATAGAAGAACCTGTAAATAAGATTATTCTTTCTCAGCTCTAATCTATTAGACTCTAAGTATTG
>VZTM01009339.1:0-22925 GCA_013400555.1 Jacana jacana | reverse complement strand
AGGCTTAAAACACACTAAAGAAGCAGCTTCATCTTGAACTTCAGGAGCAGCTGTGCTCTCGTTCCCCTTCCCCCAACACAGGAAACAGACCTAGAAACAAAAATAAGACAGGAATGCTCCTGTGCAAGCTAATGTTGTTGGCTTCTTAAACATCCACTACTCTTGTGCCAAAAAAAATGAAACCTAGGAGGATTTAACACTTCAAAGGATAGTGGGAGACTGCTTTAAACATAGAATTTTCTACCAGAGAAAGATATTCTTTCATTTTGTAAACAAGCCGGAAAAATGTTATCATGAGTGCATGTCAAGACAGATTTCATTTATATTCCTGTACTACTTATGCACAAATACACTCTTGCATATTACACTTTTACCTATTTTAGACTACAATTAATGCTGTAGCAATGTTATCTCCCATCAGGAAAAAAAAAAAAAGCAGCAGTTGAATCTTCTAATACCTTCTAAAGCATTCTATTACAATATGCAGCTTGAAAGCTCCACACTACAGAGAAATGTTTGACAAAGAAGTTCTCTCCTTATTAAGCAATGATACATAATTATATGTTCAAGGAGAATGTGAATAACATCTTGCCAAAGGAATGTACGGCCACATATGCTACTCACAGTATTCCCAACTACAAATTATAGTTACACTTTCACTTGTGTCATTAAGAACTTGGCCTTTGTTCAGTGCATTTCATTTTCTGAACAAAGGTAGAGAGAAGGAAAGGAAAGTGAGTAGTAGGCTAAGTTATCTTAACTTTAAAAATACAAACCTTAAAACCTTTATCTAATTTTGACAAGTACAAATCACCTCAGTGCTTGCTCTGCTTCACTCATGAAAAACAACTCGTGTTTTCAACACTTAATTTAATATTTTGCAGGCTAATGGAAACTTTACATAATGCATTCTCCCTCATAAAGCTAAAATGTCAACGCAGATGGGATTGCAATCTTGATATGGAGAGAAAGGAAATGCTATCTTTAAAAAAAATCTTCAGCCTAACAAACATGATGTGGAGGATGGGATGATCACTAACGTGAAGAAGATAAAGGAGGGGAAAATAATCTTACTTATTTTAGAAGAGTGTCTGTATCTCTTGCTGAGTGCAGCACCCCCAGCTATACCTCTCTCAAGAGTGCTTAACGTCTGATTAAAATAGTTTCTTGGACCCTCCCCATTCTGCTAGTGTCCTCCCCGTGGTAGGACATGAAAAAGAGATTGAAAAACAACAGTTGATGTGACTGTTAAACAACAGTTATATTTCTCTCTAGTTAAAACCTAGTAAGTATTGTCAGATTAGTCCTCAGTCATGATGAATTCCAACTCCAGTGGATTCCTTTTTTTTTTAAAAAAAAAAAAAAACCAACAAACCAACACCTATGGTCGAACTTTTCTTTGTGCATTGAGATTTCCTGGCCATGCAGCACTTGTGCCCTCAGCACCTGTTAATAATTCCTCACAGAAATGGACAGGCAGCAAAAGCAGGTGAAGAGAGGATTTCAAGTTTCAACCGTTCCATCCATCGATCGCATCCCATCCAGCCATACGATGTGGTCACTTAAAGCACCATTTCTTTACTGCTACACCTAGAAAGAGGGAAATAACTTCCAGCATTTCAAAAAGGGTGCAAAATAATGTAAATTATTTTTCCCTTTTAAGGGACTTCAGTCTAAATACAGACAATGAAATCTGTGCATGATGAGAAAACACAGAAAGCACACCCTGGATGTGTCAGTCCAGGAAATCATCATTACAGAGAGTGAGCTTAATCCCGGACAACTAATTTTTGTCTTGAGTTCTCTTCTAGTTACCAATATAATCTCTTGTCTCCAGAATAAAAATTTGGCAAATTTTTTGCAGGAAAACCTGCATACTTTAAGAATGCACTGCTTGTTATACTTGAAATGGAACAAAAATTGTGGCTCAGTTGTCCACTTTATTGTCATGTCACGAACCCTTTTTCCCCATTCTGCATAAAGTCATATATTTACATCTATCACATTTTCTATCATCACTGCTAAGAATAAGCTCCTTGTTACTACAGAAGTGTTTTGTAATCCAATATAACACCATTCAAACAACTTGATACTAGCCAGCTTACAGCAAAGGGACAGGTAAATGGACCAAGCTTTAAATAGTTTATGACTGAACCCACCAAACCAAACCCAAACGTGTCAGCACCTCTAGCAGAATAGCCCCACCTACACAGGTGGCACCAGGCTGTCACACTAGTTTCTACACTGTCATCATTACTGGAGCATAAAGCTTCTTATGCCTGGAAAACAATATCGAGAACAGACTGTAACAAACTCTCTGACTTGACTGCCAAGAGAGGATATTCCAAGATGCCTGAACTGTCACACCCCTGCACTCAAAGCAGGCCTTCTAGCAAGTCCTGGCCTAAAGCAGTGCCTGGGTATTATTTATTTTCCTGGTTTGCATGGTTATAGGATTTACATTCTGTATATCTATGTCATACTAAGCTCTACAGATCGAGTAACAAAATCAACAGGAGCTCCACATCAACCTGGATGGGAACCACATCTCAAAAAAATTCAAAAAATAGATGTACTGGTGGAAGTAGGCATTTTGTTGTTATATACATGCTCTATATGGAAATTCCTGCTGGGTCATAATACAAAACAAAAGCATAAAGAAAATCCACATTCCTATTTGGGGTTTGTGAAAGCATAGCCTGCAGACCAAGCAGTCTTTATGTATTGCATATCAACACTACAGCCCCTCAGAGAAATTCATAAATGTTTTTGTATACACAGCTTAGTAACAAAAAGTCCTCGTGCAAGTGTTACAGAAATTAACTACATAAGAATTCTTAATTACCATTATAAATTTTCTGGTTGCTTGGTAAACAATAAATTTATCTGATGATTCTTCACTTCAACACAGTAATGGATTATTCTGCAGACATTTAGAACTGTGTTACATTTCTGGAATGATAAATGACATGACAAATACTGTACACCATTAAATTTCAAAACATCATATTGCAAACAGAAGGCTCCAAACTCACTATTTATAAAGCTGCTTCATACCTCTAGCATGTGGTATATGCTCATTTCATCCATCTAAAAATATCTCATTTGTAAAAATCCAATCTCTGGAAACATGACTAGATGAGCTTAAAATAGTCAGATCAATGATGGATTTATAACTTCGTCTAAATTTCACAATTACACTCAAAAGCAGATTTTAAAAAGAGTAAGTTCATACCCCTTCTGAAAACAGGTGTTTGCAACAGCCTTTGAATTAAGTTCATACCAGACTGCAGCCCACATAATGAATAAATATGTTGTTCTAAAAGAGGATGAACTAAAGGAATCCGCTTTTTTTTACAGCTTCATAGCCCATGTCTGCTGAAGAGCCTCACAAACTTCTGCTATAACCCAGATGATGATGCCACAAACTGCCTGGCCAGTCACTACACACATACTCAACTGCTAAGATGGCTGCTGCCCCACAGAGTGAATCCAGAGCTGCACTCTTCCTCCCTTGGGAGGGAGAGGCATGACTGGTCTCCATCTCCTCAACCACTAAACAGTACAACATCTGTAGGAATCCCCTATTTCAGCACATTATCACTCAAGTCAAACGTGGCTGATGTTGTTTAACAAAGCCAAGTGCTCTACCATGGGAGGGATAGACAGACAGACACAACACAAACCACACAAACTTTGTTTCTTAGGAAGAATTCAGTAACACTTACGCTGGCGATTCATACAAACTCAACATCCCCAAGCTCATTAGTACTGCCCAAGGAAAGTTTCTGGACTGGCCTACCATTTAGTTTTCACCATATAAACTGGCTTCTGCTGTTAAGTGCTGAAATCAGGCAGAAGTCACACTAGCTGTACCCATCGACCTGCCCAGGGCACACAAACCTTTTCATACTCTTACGCTCAAGCAGTCCAAGTTAAGATCCAGTGAATTGGCTATACTTGTCAGCTGAGCAAACCACCTAAATAATGTAACATTTCACACCACGGTAGCCAGTCAGGCCATTTCATGAGGGAAAAGCACCATGCTTTATCTGTGCTTCCTCAGTGAGGGGTACGGAATGGTCATTGTCCTCTAGACTTCATCTTTGGCTATGCAGTTCCTACCACTGGTTAACTGGGTACTGGTTGTGTGGAAATAGTAAATTCAAACAAAAGGGCAAGAAACAAGCTTCAGAGAAGCCCATAAAAGTATTCCACTCTAAACAGCTCTATTTTTAATAGACAATTTGATTTTAGTTTTCAAGGCCGTACTACTGAGTTTTAAATCAATGCTTAAATAGGAAGAATTCATAAAAAGACGAGTTATTTGAACCAAACACCATATTGTGCTCTTGACCCTAATATGCCGGTTCCTCGATGTATTGCAATTTTGAAGTTACAAAAATATACAGTAAATGAAGCTCTGGACGATGATATTTAGCTGCCTTGAATTTCCTTTATGTTCTGCCAACTTCAATTCTGATTTGGACTAGAATGGCAACTGGTAAATGATAATCTGGCATGCACTCATTAGCAGAAAAACAAACAATATCTTTTAAAAAGTACAATAAACCAGACAAATTTTCATCTCCCACCAGAAGAGCTTAGCTTCCAGTCCAATGTACTCTCTTTATTCCTTTGTTGCTGATTGCACAAGCGGCGGAAAAAGATTCTGTTACACATTAGGCTTTTAGCTGTAAGGTCTTCCATTTAGCAGTTGCTGTTTCTTCTCTCTGCCTTTTCCCCTATTTTAAGAGATACCACCAGTGTGAAATCTGCTCAACTTCAAACAAGTGGGGTAGAATAATTTCACAGAGTGAATCACTCCCAATTCTTACATTTGCTTTTACTGACTTGAAAATGCATTTCATGTTATTTTTACTATTTAAAAAATATCCTCACTATTGGGCAAAACATCCAACAGACTGGACGGGAAAAAGTGACCTTGGGAGGACTGCAATGAAACTGACTGTGACAACAGTGTCACAAATAAACACAATAAACAAATAGGGAAGGGGGGGGGGAGATTTAAATAGATTTCCTTTTTATTGTAACCTCAGCTTTCACTTGTCAAAACGCTTTAGCTGTTGTACAACTCCAAGATTGAAGGTGTAATTTTAAATTCTGGCACGAATTAAAAGATAAAAGAAAGAAAATAAAGTATTGTTTTAAAGCTTACATTCCTTTTAGCCTCTAATTAATAGTATCTTTGTTATTTTAGGAGCCTCCCGGGTATTTAGAGGGCTAAACTGCAATAAAACCAAGGTACATAAATGAAACCTATTAAGGTCGTCTCAGTCAATAAAAACTAATTGCATCAAACAATAGCCTCAGCGGAGGGACAGCCCTTGCTGGTGAGCATCAGAAGAGGAGGGGACCTTGTGCAGTCCCTAGCACACACAGAAGGCTGCTTACTGCCCCTTGAAGCGTGACACTTCCAACCCCCCCCCGGCTGCCCTCCCGCACCTCCGCCCTCCTCACCCATCAACAGGAAGCCATATGACAGTAACATTTCAACAGCCATATGGCTGTGCCATGCAAATCTGGCCTTGCTGCCTCATATTGTTGCTGTTAACCTCCTCCCCAGCTTCCCAAAACAGCTCCTGACAGATGCGTTTTGCCACAGTAAACAGCCGTGGTAATGTTTTCTTCCTCTTGCTCTTCGGGTAGAGGCTCCATCCAACGTGTTACGCTGCCCCAGAAGATGCTTCATCTGAGTCAGAAGGAATTTGCGTGCACCAGCATGCAGAAGCAGCGAGGAGCCAGCCGTTGACACCGAGAGGTGGTCTGCGATGCCTAGCACCTTATGAACGTGGCTCCTGGCCTGGCTGGCCTGCTAGACCCCACTGCCGGGGGCAGAGTCCCCAGAGAGACAAAGCCCAACCCTCTGACCTCAAAGACATTTTGGAAAAGATGGTAAAAAACATAACTTAACAGTATGAAAACATCTACATTGTTTCTAAAAATGTGCTGGTAAATGAAGTCTAGTCCCTACCTTAAACAGAAAGCATTTGAAAAATCCTATGTTCAGCTCATGAAGAAAGAAGTACCCCAAATATTTGTAAACCACTCCAACTCAATTTATACACTGGCTGGGGACTACAGCAGTTCCCTTTTTTCTTACATTATGACCTAGACTGTGTATTTACAACTGCTTCCTTCATCTGACTAAGGTTTCATCTGTCATCTCCACACCTGTCTCTTCATTTTACCCTTTGAATACCACTATAATTTATTTCATGCCTATGGTGACAGGCCTCCTTCATCTCAGAAGGGGAGCATTTAACTTCACTAAGGACTATGCCAGGAGGAACTAACTGTGACCAGACAATGTTTGGAATATGCATTTTTTGCTTTTCAGCGCAGAATGAGTTTGCATTGCTGGTGGATATATAAAATTCAGCCTGCTAGATATGGAGATTACTTGAAGAAAACTTTCAAAACACAATTCTACATAGGTACTTCTCATTAGCAATTAACAGAATTGCTAACTTTCTCATTACTAAATGCCATGTTATTGACATAGAAGCCTCACAGACTCATTCTTCCTTAAGAGCACTGCAGACAGCAGTCACATCCCTTCACCCAGCCTTCACTGAGAAGGGACTGAAGGGACACGAACAAAGATGAAACATGAACCACAAAGACAAACCAGAAGACCCAGCAACCAGCTGTTCACTGCCCACTGAAATCTTTTAGTTACTGGGTACTGTACTTAAAATCTACAAGGTAGAAGACAGACAGACTTTAAAACATTTCTACTCCAGACAGGAAATTCCTAACGATTATAAACTAGTGATTAAGGCCAAGTCCTGATTACACACACACACACATTAAATTTTCTGCTGTTTACTTCCATGAAACTACTGTGTGTGCAATTACACACAGGCATAAATATTTAATGCCTACGACTATATCCTATATGAATAGAAACATGGCCTACAATAAAGACACACCTTTCACAAAGATTCTTTAAGTATATAAATACATTTGGAAGGGAAGTAGCTTTTTTTCTTTTTTATTAAGTCAAACTCTTTTAAGATTTCACTTAAACAGCAACACCAAAGTGCTGTTAGCTGCATTTTGATTAATAAGCTTAAGAACTGGAAAGATAAATATTAGGGGAGAAATTACTTGATTAAGTTTACTTCTATGCTGAGGCAAGTTCAAGGAAGAGATGTATTTGTAACTGATAATACTATCAGTTCTTGGCTCTAAACACAGCTCCTTTTTAGATTAGTGTCATCCTGTGCAGTACTGGCAATCATACAACACCTGAAACGGTCTGAAAGCTATTACAGAAACAACTGAAATAAAGGCATACATGCTTCCTGTATAAGGAAGCATGATGGAGAACATCAAAATTTTGGCCTAATTTTGATCTTGTATCAGCAGGCATCATCAACTCCTTCATATAAATATGCTTTTTATCATCAGCATTTTAATTAAAATGCTTGCAATTATAATGACAAAATTACAGTTTTCCAAAATAAGAAAATCATATTTACTGGAAAATGAAGCATATCTTTCCAGCAGCCAAACAACTGGGTATGATCCTGTTGAGGTTTAACCCAGTGGGCAGCTAAACACCACACAGCCATTCACTCACTCCTCCCCAATGAAATGGAGGAGAGAATTGGGGAAAAAAGGTAAAAACTTGTGGGTTGAGATAAAGACATTTTAACAGGTCAGAAAAGGAAGAGAGAACAATAATAATGATAAAAGAATATACAAAACAAGCAATGCACAATGCAATTGCTAACCACTTACCAACTGATGCCCCGACAGGCCCCTAACAGTGGTACACCTCCTGGCTATCTGCTCCTGGCTTTGTATACTGAGCATGATATCATATGGTATGGAAGATGCCTTTGGCCAGTTGAGGTCAGCTGTTCTGTCTGTCCCCCCTTCCCAGCTTCTTGTGCACCCCCAGCCTCCTCGCTGGCAGTCCTTGGCTGAAAAGTCCTTGGCTAAGCGTAAGCACTGCTCAGCAACAACTGAAACATCAGTGTGTTATCAACACTATTCTCATCCTAAATCCAAAACACAGCACTCTACCAGATACTAGGAAAAAATTAAATCTATCCCAGCAGAAACCAGGACAGATCTAAAGATGCGTTGCTTAAAAAGTGAGGCAGTTCTTTGATTTACGAGACTTGAAAACACAAATACGTAATTTCCCTTCTCCCCAAATCCATGTTCCAAAAGAACCATGAATAGCAAGTGTTCTTATGAGAATGTTTTTCATGAGAAGTTCGCTTTACCTCCCACACACATCAAGTTGACAATTGCGAATCAATTCAAAATGTAAGCACCTAAATTCTAAGACAACCCTTGGTGCTCAGTTAAAAACTCTGTCATCTGCTTCATTTTGGTGAGAGATACAGAGGAGTGTGTTGTTTTCTGGGGGTTTTTTGGGTTTTTTTTGTTTGTTTGTTTGTTTTTTTTGTTTTTGCTTTGCTTTACTTTCATTTGTTTGGGTTTTTTTAAAGATTCATCAACATGACAATTTGTAGCCATTCATTAACACTCGGAACCAATTTCCTCTTTCAGAATGGCTACTTCTCAATGAAAGGCTGAAAAGAAGCACTTTGTAAAGGCTCACCTTCCAAGAGATCACAGCCTCTAAAAGCTACTGGTTTACTACCAGCCTCAAGCAGATCTACCACTGATAAAAACGCCCAAGATCAAACTTGGGAAAAGCTGGCGTGCACGCCTCTCTGTGCATGCCCCTCTCTCCAATAAGACCATGCCGTATCAGCACCGTTGTTTACTTCTGTCTTGCTCCCTCCCACTCTCAAAAGGAACATACAATCTAATAAGTGAAGCAAGATCTGCAGGATCAAAACACATTTTATTTCTCGCCAGGGTGATGTGGCATACACCTCACCAAACATCACTCTTCACAGGAAGCAGACTGGCCTAGAATAGGCTTTGAAACTATCAGGTTTAAAAACTGTGAAACCAATCGTCAGAGAAACCTTTCTGAAACAGCGACTTCCAAAAGACCTAAAAAAAACCCCCGTCAGTTGGGTGAGGCGTTCCTGCTGCAAGGACTAAATTATACTCCTTTTCTCTAGCTTACTCTTAACTGTTAAAGGCCTCCTGGGACAGCAGCTTGCTGGTATGCTACAAACTGCCTTTATGTTTTCACCTATTCTGGGGAGATGAGGTTCCCTCCTCCTTTGAACAGAGACTCATCAAAAGACCTAGTCAGATGCTATACCTACGCAAATGCACATATTAATTGGTGACTGGCCTGGGTTGAAGAAATAAATGAAGTACAAACCCCTTTCCTTCACAAGCTGCTTGCTCCTGTGACAGGGCTCTACTCTTCACTTTTTTTTTTTAACCTCAGCAAGCAGATTCATAACTAAGATTACCAGGAAATTTTGTGAAAGAAAAAAAAAATAATAACTACTAATAAACAATTCTAAAGAAAACAATTAGGCAATGTATGCAGTGTTGAACAATGAACCCGAGACTCTTTTGCTAGGTCAACAATGCAAAGCTGTTACATTGTGAGTAGCAGTAAAAGACTGCTGTCAACTAGCAAAAAAGATGATAATTGAAACTTTAAGTGTACGTCTAAAATTTCATTTGTAGTTTCTATGGCACGAAATTGTTTATATTTGAACAGCCCAGAGTACGCCTCACACAGTTCCACATTCTCAACCTAAACAAAAAGAGAAAGAAATAAGAAGGAAGCTTAAGTTGCCATTTTATAGGTTCATCACATTTTGGTTTTCATGTCACATTTCTTTTAATTAAAATGCAGATCTGCTTAATACTGAAAAGCATTTAATTGTTGGTTTGGGTTTGTGTAATTAGGTCGCTATACCTCATGTTCTTGTTCCTTCAGGATTTTTGTTGGCTTAAAAAAGAACAAGGTTCCCAGTTGCTACTATTTCAACTACAAAACATATTGTCATGATTTTCAAGGAAGGAAATATTTCTAATAAATACTAAATCAAACCACTACTACAAAATAGTGCATCTTTCCACTACATCAAATGTTACATTAAACAAATCTAAATATATACGGGAAACAAATTTATAACAAATTTATTACAAATTTATAGTAAAGATCGCCTAATTTCAATCCCAACTACATACCACCTTCCCAGAGTGACCCGTATTTTAAAAAAGGAGCTGCTGCTAAAGATCAGGACCAAATTTTGCCAAATTTTGCTCTTTCAAGAAACAAATAAAGACAGAAAAAAAAAAAAAACCATGCACACACAGACTGGTGATAGTCACTTGGAAGGATCTTTTTAAAGTACTACTATATTTTAATTGGGGGAAAAAAAATGGAGATGAACTGTTGTTAGAATGTTATGATGAACCCATAACATGCAGAACGTTATGATGCACCCAAGTAATTACTCATCCAGGCTCTAAGCAGCCACTGTTGCCTCTGATTTCAATTGGAGCTGTACATACTCAAGGCTTCTGAAAACCAAGCCACTTAATTTAGGTTTCTATATTCAAAAATGTTGGCCTCTCAAAGCACCCAGCTAGTACACACAGCGACACAAATTATTAACAACATAATCAGCATGAGGCATAGCCAGTATACAAACAGTCTTGAGTGTCTGTCAAAGGCACAGAAATAATGAGGTGCACGTAACCTTAGTGTTTACTGCCATTTAGGTTAAACTCAACAGTCCGTTCTTGCCTGACAGCAACCTCAAACAACCTCTGGCTTTAGATCCAGGTCGCCACATGATGAGAGCAGTACTTTGCTCTTAAAAATGTAGTCAAGAGAGGGGATATTACCATGTGTCTATCCAAGGTGCTGCTGGTCTAGCTGAAGTTTTTCAGAAAATGTTTTAATGCCTCTAAATGTTGATTAAATGACAGTCACAGATACACAAGAAAGTTTTAAACTGTTAACTGCCTTTGGAAAAAACTGTACAGTCTGAATTACCTTTTGCGCTGCATGTGCTACAGTGGTCTTAAGGCTGAAGGTAATAGCTGTTATCTCGGTGGGACTGTCTTGGGTTTTGGTGTCATAATTATACACTAATATTTCTGGAGAGCAACAAATTTTGTTTAGAAAGCAGAAAAAACAACAAGTTGAGCCACATCATGTCCCAGTGACAAAACAAGCTGCTGGAGTGACTAAGTGGCATCACTGTACCACTTGGAAAAAAACAGTAATGGCACACATAGCATACAGCTTTAAGAAGCCCAAGATAGCAGGCTTCAGGGAAGAAAATCACATGTATACAAACATTGATAATAAATAATAATAAACAGAAGGTCTGTTCATTACATTATGCAGAACCTGGAAGAAATCATTATTCATCTGCCTGCCTGCTCAGTCTGTAGGAAATAATTTCCAATGTTCCAACCAAAAAAAAAAAAAGGAAGGCTTGAAGGTAGATGGCTTTGTGTATCTGATTATTTCATCAGAACTCTGAAACATAAGTGCTGAAAACCAGAATAATCAAATGAAAGACTACAAAGCAGACTAAATCCACCTCAAAATAAATGAAAAATGCATGTACATACATGCTTTACGTAGAAATCGGAAAGAGGGACTCATCGTCAGCTCCTTGAGCCAAAGGTTATCATGATGAAAACAGAAAATCTAGTTTGCAAAAAATATTTTAATTATGTGACTTTCCCTTTGGAACAAACTAGCAAGAAGAAAGGAGTCAAATTAACTTTTCCCTTTTATAGGCAATTCTTGAGGAAAGTATAGCAATAGCCGTAATCTTCAGTACTTCTAAAAATGTCATATTCTAATTACGAAGTGCTGTTAATCCTTCTTCTTATGCCCATGCACAAAAAGGTAGAATACAGTTTATTACATTTCAATCTAAGGGATTAACATATTACTGTTTATTTTTATTGGCAGTGTGCCCAAATACCCCAGATCTGCAAGACTGATAGTGAAAAGGAAAATATTTCAGGCCTCAAAGAGAGCAGATCTATGGCCGCCTGGAATGTGTAAACAGCCAGAGCCTGTTTTACTTCCCACCCCCACTCTCCCCATACACACCTCCTCTACCTAACCCCTCCTTACATTAACATGGAGCGCTGCTCTCAAGCAGAGGAACAGAAAGGTAGTAACACCAAATAGCAAAACTCTTGACATTTTCAGATGCAAGAATTTGGATTTACTGAAACGCGATGGTACCGTATAAAAGGCTGGAGTCTAAAACACCACCGGTACTACGTAAGACTCCAAAAAAAGAAAAGAAAAATCAGTTCAGCGAGCTTGCTATGTGACACACCTGATAAACACAAACTAAGGGAATCCAAATGCTCCTCTCTAGATTATTCTTTGTGCAAGTAAAGCTCAGACAGATCTGTGTTCTATCAGAGAATACTGATCACAGCCCTACAAAAGAGAAGGGATATTTTCATAAAAATTTACACAATATAATGAATTTGATGACAAAAAATTTAATGTTGGTATAAATTACCTTTGGTAAAAACAAGTATTACTTGCATAATGATACATACACCCACAAAGCAGTAAGCCATAAAAATAGATATCATCAAATCCTTAAGAAGTTTACCATATAATTAGATCAGTGGTTTTTAATCTCTTTAAATTTGTAGACCTATAAAGATATGTTGTACAGTGAATTTGAACAGAATGACAATAGACTTCCTTTCCCCCCCCCCACATCTCTAAAAATATGCATGTCCCCCAGTGGCTTGCAAGCCACGGTTTGAAACTACAGAATTAGAGAACTGGTAAATAATACTGCTTTTATATTTACCTAGTGGCCTTAGTCTTCAAAAACAAATCAAACAAGAATGTACCAAAACAAAAATGCAACCCCAAAAAACCCCAGTAGTTAAAACATACGAGCAAATAACTGTGTATAGCGAGAAGCTCAGAAACCAGGGAGAATAAAAATCGGAAAAAAAAATGTATAGCATAATATAGAGTCAAACACTGAAAGGCAGTTTTGTAATGTTTGTTTACAAATAATAGGTCACATAGCTCTCATACATTTTCTTTCTTTTAATTTTGCTGATTTTATGAGTGCATTTGGCTAACATTCAAAAGAACACATCCATAGACTAACGAGGGTAAAATACTGGCTCAAAGGAAACAGAAGCAAGGGGTCTGTCAGTAGAATATTTGCAAACAGTTGAAATCAATAATAAATTCAACCTGACCGAACACAATGCATACAAAGAGAAATTAAAAGACCGAGGCAATTGACAAATACATAAATGGTATTTCAGGCCACGGGGCATACTGTCTCACACACGTTAGCACATTAAATAGCCTGGCAAGACATTTGCTCTACTTGAGACACCAGAAAAATAACCATATGTATTTCCAAAGACAAAAATAACAATCAAGACAATGTTGACAGCATAAATAATTATATATTTATGTAAAACAACTATTTGTAGAATGTCTGAGTCATCAAATGAAAAAAAGTTTGAGTCACAAATTTATTTTTAAGGTTAGAAAAATAAATTTAATGCTCCTTCTGCATAATTTTCCACTGCATAATATCCTCTGTTGACATACGCAGAGCAACTACCCCAGAGAAAAACAGTACATTAAAATAAAACCCATACACCACACCACCAGCACACAGACATTCCCATTCTAGGGTTGGGGTTCTTTTTTTGCTTTTAGGAGCAGTGAAATCTTCATATTTATTTCTATGATAGGCATCTAGCATGAAAGATGAAGTGTTGCACTATACACTCTCAGGCTTCTGCCTTCCAACCAATCCTCCCTAGTGTCAACCAAGCCAGCTGCACAACTCATACCTGCCGAGAAGGCTTTGCTTAGCTAGCATTAACCAGTCAGCTGAGGTAGGCTTGGTGCTGCGGTCTGTACAAAGCAGTAGGAGCCAGACTGCTGAGATTCATTGCAGAAAGGATTAGAGAAAGTATAGCTCCAGCCTCTGGCCAATGTAAAACACGTGGGATATACCCACTGCTGCGTGGGAAGGCTGGCACGTAGTTTCGACAGAGGGTACAGCATTCATAACCCTTATGCAAGAGACAAGCATCGAGTGCCGGACCTGACCTGGGCTTCTTACATGCTAGGTGGCAGCTGGCAGAATAGTTTTGAGAGTATATATGATCTAGACAGGCAGCAACAAGAGCGTCCTGCTACTGCTTACCAGTTGCTTTATGGGCGGCTGCTGCTAGAGTTTCTTAGATCTTTTGATGTAGGCTGGCCTGAAAAGCTAAAGGCACTTGACTATAAAAAGTCACAAGTTTCAATCATCCATCTAAGCTGGTAGCTTCTCAATGCACGTGTTTGCAACCTCAAACTGCTAAGTCTTAGACTTTATACTGCAAAATATTAAGGCTAAATTTCAACACAGCTCCTGCACATTTTAAAGACACAGCTCTAAATCTTGACTTCATCTTTGCCAGCTACAGAAACTTCAAAGAACGTTTTGAGGATTCAGATAAGAACAGTATTCAAAATAGATTGTGGAAGTTGTGCCATACAAAAAATTCTATTTACGTGAGCTGCGGGAAAGGAGAGGGACACCACAATCTCAGTTTATTTACGAGAACACTGACTGTCCAAACTAAAGCTAAAATCAGGCACGTCATCCATTGCTTTAAAAAAGGCCCAGAAATGTTTACTTAATCAGTTAAGAATCTGTGCTGCCATCATATAAGGCCTGATCCTAGAAGTCTCCTGCACATGCCAAATGCATTTTTGCAATATCAGGCCACAGCTATAACAGGACTTGTTAAATGTTCAGAACACAAACGTGCCATGAACCCTGTCCTTGCTGGTATTACCCGTGTATTGTGAAGCTGACAGAAAGAAAAACCATAAAACACAGAAAATATCCATTCAAATTAAACAGATTAAACTTCACTGGAAACTCCAAGAGTTTTCACTGGGAAGGGGAGGGATGTTAAAAAAAAGAAGTTTAAAAGCAATTATAAAAAAGTTGGAAAAACCTAAGAAAGGCAATCTGATACTCTAAACCCAACTCAAGTCAAGAGACTCATTTATAGATTAACAGAAGATTAACAAATTAAAGCAATCATTACTTCTAACTCTAAACTGACCACCAAAAGGAAAATAAATTTTTTTTCATCATTTAATTTTGATACTTTGATATCTTAATTCATAAATTGATGGAAAAATAGGACTGTACTTTAGTAAGCAGAATTTTACATTCACACTTTTTAATAAACTAGGAAAAAAACAAAACTGACATCATCTTTTGATCTTTACAGTTGCTCAAAACCAATCGTTAATAAAATCTTCGTAGCAGTTCTGGAAAACGGTAAGCTGATAAATCATTTACATTTCACTATAATGTAAATGATTTATCCCACTGTGGAAAGGAATGCCCTATCAATTGCCTTGTGAAGATATTAAGGAACAGATTTTTTCTCCAAATAGATACATATTCAAATTTACTTTAAAAACAAAAAAAGCACAATGAAAAATGTTGTACTGCAAAATAATCTCATGGCAATAGGAATACAGTATTGAACAACTACAAAAGCATTCAATGTAATCATCTGAACACTTTTAAAATATGTACAGGATACAGGTCACCATATTTTTAGTAAGAGGAAATGAAATTTCTTTCTTTCAAACTGGACTCCATGTACATAAACACCTGCTGTGCGCAACAAACCTTATCTACAAAGCCACCATTCACTGACTATGACCACACTGACAAGGTATAATTGCATTCAACATGTTACCATCAAAAAACACAGGAGCTTTCCTTATTTCAAGTGAGGATATTTTTTAACCTGAAACATATGCTGGTGGTAATGTAATAGATACCATGAAGAATATATTGTTTACCCCAATCAAAATGTAAAATAAAAAAATGAATCCAGTAGTGATCACGTATTCACATGAACATGCAAAATATTAGAAAAAACAGACACACACAAAGTCATTACTGTAACCACAAAGTAACACTAAGGTATTAGAAAATGCCCACATGACATATATACTACCATCACAACACTGAAGAAATACACAGGAATAAGGGTTTTGAAGGTGTGACATCTTAGCCAAGAAAAAAAATACAGTTCAGAAAATTCCTAAAAGCTGTTCATTGGCTACTTGACAGTCAGCAGCTTAAAAGCAGTGGAGTCTAGCTTTTGAGATAGCCTACTCCTGCTCTTCTTCCTCCTTCTTGTGAACTGCCCACGAGGGCCTAAACTACATTCTATTTTTACCTAACTTCTACCCAGCATTACCAGACTAGGTAGTAAAAACATGACGTCCGTCTCCCAGAAAAGCTCATTTCATTCATCAGCAGCAAGAGTAATCATAACATTAATGCTTTAGTAGATTTGAGCTGTATGTGATAAATAGGATGTTTCCTTCCACTCTAATACTTTATTTAGGGCCATAGTTTCAGCTCGCCTTGTTGTTTTTTCCAAGAATATAAAATCCTGTGAGAATGAAGCTGGATGAATTTTTAGGATACACTGTCATGCACTACTTTTAAGCTAATTGACTCATTTAAATTAACTGGTTATGGAAGATACTTATTGATACAAGCAGATACTTGTATCAGAGCCAAGTGTCTTTGGGTTGTTTAATACAAAACCAGATTTCTGCAAATACAAATCAACCCCCAAAAAACATAACAGTCAAAATGGAAATAAAGCAACCTTGAAAACCGTTCACAGAATGACACAAAATCTGTCTTGTGAGCACTATGCGATTTTATTAAAAGAGGTACCTGCCTCTGTTCTTTAGTTTCGTTTTTGAGAACCAGGATAGGAAGGAAGATGTGCTCCTCATTAGAGCAGTCCTCAAGCCTGCCTTTTATCTGTGACTTCCAGATTACATTATTTTCATTTAAAAGTCAACAAATTAAAAAGTAAATTACATTAACTACATAAAGCTACAGAAGCTCTTACATTAAGAGGACAAAACTCAATCAAAAAAAAAAGAAGTTAAAAAACCCCCAAACAACAACCAAACAGCAAAGTTAAGCACAATTAAAGAGAGCTGAATGCATATAATTGGTAGCATTACCAATACCTTCTGAAAAAATGAGAAAGTGCTTGGTGCGTTTCAATCAGTTCTATAATCATATTCTTAGAGGTCTAATTCACGTGTGGATGTTAAATGGCATAAGAAGAGTTAAGTTTGTTTTGTGACTGTAAAAAGCACCAGATAGATATCCTTGGAAACTAATCCCCACAATACGAACAGGCACTGTCTGTGCTTGAATTCTCTGTCCTACTCTGCCAGCAAAGCTCCAACCTATCTGTGGAGAACACTTGCCTTGATCTCTCTGTTGAGATCGTGGTTTAAATTTTACTTCTAAGAGCAACCAAAAATGAAGAGATTATTATTTTGAAGTTTGAATACATCCCCTCATCCCCTAGTCACATACAGTACCTTCTCAGTTCATCTCACCATACTCAGTCAGACGTACAAACACAGTAACCATCCACTCCTGACTTGGCCACATTTCCAGCAAGCACATCATTCAAAGTTGCTGCACCTCTGTCCTCTCCCAAAACCTCACACCCAGCCTGGCCCAGTCCTACATACATTTTGCTGGCTCTGTGCCACCTCAAGTGCTGCTGACAAAAGCCTGAAACCCAAACAAATCCTTACTCCAGTTCGAGAGCCTGCCCATTGCACTCCCAACACCATTCTCCAACCTCGGGATGACTACTTTTTCTCCAAAGCTACTACCAGACTACCTTAAGGCTAACTACGTACATACATGCACACACATATGGCAATTAGCGTAGTTCATGTTAAACAATTAGTACTTGTGAAACTGATTACTAGTCAACAATCCCAATTGAGACTATATGCTAACAAAAGTCTTAGTACAAATGGGTCTCTGGACGCACAAATATCCTCTGCCAGTAACAAACTAAACTGAATCCATTGGCAGAGAGAACAAGCAACTTGTAGCTACTAAATGGCACTGAAACTATTGTACGGTTATATCAGTTCTTAATTGTAAATTACCAACATACATGGACTAACAAAAAATCGGTATTTTCACTTCACTTTGTAAATCTCATGTATGTATACACGAGTGGAGTCTGTGAAGGTCAACTCTTTTGGAATAACATCTTCCCAGTGATTTTGCTGTTGGGTGGAAGATTGTGCTCAAATTGGCACAAACTCATCAGTGGACACTTTCTAAGCATGACACACAACAACAGCTGTATACTTGTTAATCCTAACAATGCAACAGCTTCCTTTCAGTGGAGCTATTATAACCATAATTATTCTGTTCAGAACCATACAACATAAATACTTGGCTTCACTTTTGAACTTTGAAAAATATTCTGCAGTGTTTCTGTTCAATGGCAGAGGATCAATGAAGAGCTGGCAGTGCTGCCCAGTTAAATACAGCAGAACCCAAAGTTGTACATCCAATGCAGTTTGCTGCCTTCAAAAAGGAGTGCAACAAACGTGTTATTCTGCTGAATGACAAAGGGAATCTATCCACCAAAAGAAAATCCTCTTTGTTTTCTTGAAGATAATGTCAAAGGATATTTTCTGAGTATTTTTAATGTCTAAGGGAAAACATTGCATCTCTGCTGTATCAATGATTTATTGCAAGTATGGGAAAGTTGTGTTAAAATCAGAAAAAAAAAAAAAACCAAACCAAACCCAACCAACATTTGATGTTACCACATCTTCCCACCTAACAAAATTATGATTTTATGTAAGAAAATGCATTCTAAACTCACTACAGAGGATTAAGAGGTTAAACTGTAACTGAGGCTTAGGAGATCAAATGAAATTTAGGTCAGTAAATGCAATCATGTTTTGAATGGCAGTGAAGCAATGTATAGAGTAACTGTTACATATTAATGGCGAATAACGCTTTTTAAAAAGCCTTGTTTCACCCTCCAATAGCAAAAAGAGTCAATAAAACACAACACTTAATTAGACAAAAGTATTTTGATGAATTGATAGATAAATTGTTGTTAGTGCTACTTGTCTGTTCATAGCTAGGCTGCAAGCCATGTCGTCTAAGCATCAAGAGGCACTGTTTTGTTCACGTTTAGAGTGCTGTATAACTTCTCAGAGCAAATAAGTAAGATTCAGCACCCAAGCCAAACTGTATTTATGCAACAGGCTTAGCTAAAACATTAAAACAATTGCTTCTTCATACTACAGTACTATTGTCATGATTTTGTTTTGCATGGATATGGATACCACAGGGTTCTTGGCATAAAATTCCATTACAACTTCATATAAAATGATCACTCTTTACGTGCACTCCAACTTAAATAGGACATGTATTGATTGTCCATACTACAGTTACAGAAGGTCAAGAAATGGGGCTAAACACCGTGATGCCTCTTTTATTGCATAAAGTCAACAAAATTATAAAAATGGAGGCCCTATGATCAGATGTGCCGAATCCCAAGCCTCTTTTCCTACTGCAGTCATACCAGTAACCCAAAGTAAAGAAAGGGAATGGTGGCTGGGACCTGGACAGAGGATTAGATACAATATACAGGCTGCAAGTGCACTCACACACTACTCTTTCCTCAAACCACAAATGAAGAAATCCAATACCTGCTGCCAGAGTCCAATATTCCTATGGCATCAATATCACTTAAACTAAATACAAATACGCACAAGAAAAGCAATGAAAGATGCCCGCGCTCCTTAACCTTCAAAACCAGTCATGTATCCATAGTTAAACTTGCTTTCAGTTAAGCTAGCAGGAGCAATATTTTATTTATATTGAATTACTAAATACTAGTTGCTATTATTATTTACAAATCTCCACCTGTGATAAGATCTCTACTGGAGAAGAAAACTGGTAAGAAACCACAACCTTTTCTTATGAGACTGAACACACTTCTTTGATTCCCCCTAGCTTTTACACAGTCTTAACGTCGGGAGGCTTCCTGTGTTCATAAAACTGAATGCTGTTGGTCATTCTTAAATGAAATTCCATTATATTAATGACCAGACAGACACAAAAGAAAAAAAAAATCCTCCCCAAAAAACACTACCAAACTTGAGGATATTCTATTGTCTACTGAAGAAAAACAACCTAAGCCCTCCTATTTTTCACCTCTGGATGTCTGTTTCAGTATCATTAAAGTGACAGATTTTGTATTGACAGGAAGGCTGCTATTCCTATGTAGAGCTGTAGTTCCAATGTTTTTGTTTAATTTCAACCAACTTGTCCAAGTAGGCCATTTGGTAGAAACCTATAAATGGCACCCAGGGGGTCTGGGTTTTTGCTGTAAAGAGGTCAGCTATTTCCTCCTAACTAAAAATAGGCAAGAGGCAGGAGGGGAAGAGGGAATGGAGTTTAATTTAGCAGCTGAAAAAGAGTTTACAAAATTACTTCCATCTTGCCTCATAATGAAGATTGTGAAAAAAAAAAAAAAGGAATCTGCCCTCAAGAGTTATAAAACCTTGATTGTTTTATAGGCAGGCTGGTGTACACAATCTAAAATAATACTAGGCCTTAAAAGAGTAATAGTAAAGAGAACGCAGGGAATGGATTGCATGTCGCAAAGGGATGCCCACACCTTCTTTCTGCAGATTTATGGGCAGTGGCACTGCCAGGTGTTAACAACTCTCTTCTCTTGTACCAGCTGAGGTCACAATGTTGTCCCACTGATAAGGCACTACAATCAGCTGAGCTGCTGTTCCCCTGAGTCAGTTTTTTTTCCACCATTTACCCTCCTGGCTTTTTGTCTCCCTCACTTACTCACATTACAACCTTTTCAGGGCAAGAACCACAGTCTATGATATTCCCAAAATGGCCCTGATTTGAATGGGGGCCTGTTGGCATTACTAAAATACAAACATCAGTTCAACACCAACTACCACATGAATTCTAGCACTGGACTCTAACAGAAGCCAACAGAAAATAGCAAGCACTAATGGCACCGAAGTACTCAACCACCCTCCACCTACAGCGATCACCAGGCTAAAGCCCTAGGATGGGTTTTCCAGCCTCCTCTCCACGATGAGCCAAATTCAGCACATTGCTCAATCTTAAGCGTATGGCACTGCTGACATCTCAGCTACTGAGAAACAACATCCCACCCCTGCTGAAGGATGTTCTCCTCTACTCCTTCCAAGCTCAGTGATGTAGACCTTTAATAACTGCCACTGCCAGAGAAGAATCTGCTCAGGAAGTTTCTACAGGAGACACAGCACAATAGACATATCAAGTGGACAACAGGTCTATTTCTGGTCCCACTGCTGTGGAAATGAGAAAAGTCTAGCTGTAAATCAACGGGGTGACCAAAAGCGGACAAACAGGTGGAGCAGAAGCCTGACAATTCCAGGCATAGACATGTACCCCTTCCCTATCAAGGATTTAACTTATTTTTGCTCTTTCAACACTCTTATTGTGGAGCATGGGAGAGCAGAATAAGCAGCATAACTCACAGCAGTGGCACGGCAGAGGACACAGCAGTTATCTTACTTAATCGGGCGGGGGATGGGCAGTGGCTACGTTCAGATGACAATTTATCTGCACAGGGTTGGGAGGGTTTTGCCCTATGAGACTTGGACAGTTGTGTAGTTGCCAGTGTTTACGTGTATGTGCAATGTAAACCCTCTTTGCTTCTGAAACATACTTTTTCATCTTAGGGGGAGAAAAAACAACCTTGTTTGATTAGCTCACTGAAGGTGTTAAACTGAGCCGACTTCAGCAGCTCTGCTCAAACCTCCACCATTTTTAGCATTACTGCATGTAGTCCAAGAAAGGTTTAATGTATTTTTAATGTGATAGCATCCTCCCCCTCTCGCTTTCCTTTTTCCTCCCACCCCCTCTACAAACCTTCTGTGGGAAAGCTTCCCTTTTTTACTATCACTGTAGTTGAGATGTTGCGCGATTGTTATCTGTCATTGTTTAAAAAACAACCAACCAAACAAAAACCACCAAACCAACACCGAAACACACTAGGACAATCCTGCTCTCTTGCCAACAACAGCTGCTATCACAGAATGAATGTATTTGCTTCAAAACCTGCCTAGTGTCTCTGTATTTGACAGTAGCATAACTGTAGGACAGGAAGAGGCCTAAATCCAGCATGTGCAGCCACATGGTGAGCAAGGTATATTATGTTAAATCTTATACACACCACACAAGCAGTCTCAGTTAAAGGATGGCTAGTAAGTGGGCTAAGGAAGAAAGATATGACATTGTATTTGTCACAAGGAAAGACCCTGTATTTATTACCTACAATCAGATTTCCCTCTGGCAGAATATATTTGTTTTCATACTCTTAGCTTAAAATACCAGTCTTGAAATTTTAATTTTTACACTCCATTTTATTCAAGTTAGCACTTGAGGAGCTCTTTTCAATGGATTATTTCAGTTTTCTGCAACGTTATGCTGCAATATTTTCTTGGTTTTCCCATGAAACACTCAACGAGCTCCAGCAAACAGACCACTTCCCATCCCCCACCAGCACACATCCCTACACTTCAGGACTTGTGCGTCGAGAAAGGAAAAACGCCGTACAAGTCCTCGTGCAGAACCGCAAGAGACATGTTAAGACAACATAAAGGAAAGATTTTGTTCAGCCTAAACATCGATTTTGAAAAATTAACATGCAAGCCAAACTTTCAGGGTGTGGCTTTGTGTTTTTTCCCCCTTTTTGTGCCGCGCAGGATGTCTACTCGAGAACCCAACAACGTATAATTAAATAGGTCAAGGGTCACTGGCTTTACATCACACCACACCAACCCTGAGCCGCACACTGCACCATAACACCGACCCCCGAGATCCCACCGGGCTCCCCCCAAAACGGGGCACAGGCCGGGCCCCATGACAGCGGTGGGGGGAAAGGTGTCCTCCACCCGTCCTGTATGTGTCCCCCACCACCTCGTTCCCCTGCAAGGGACCGCACCGGGGCTGGGCACGCCGGCCTGCAACAAACTGCTGTGCAACAGGTCTGCAACCCCGCAACGCTCGGCTACCAGCCCCCAGCTCCCCCCTCCAGCACCC
>VZTM01009336.1:0-10328 GCA_013400555.1 Jacana jacana | reverse complement strand
GGCAGTCTTGAACTGAAAGGTTTTTGAACTCTTTTCTTTTAAAAGTAATCTTACAATGCATTAATTTATCAAGTTTTTAAACTCTAAATTAACTTTTGCACTAGAATTTTTATTGCAGAACATATTGCACGTGGCATTTGTGAGTAGTTATAAGTGGGAATTCACAACAAATAGAAGTAGATAATGTAGCAATAATAACACGTAGTACAATGGTTAGCTTGTGGCAGACATCTCTGTCCTATTACAGGGATATGCTTGGAAATGTTGGAATAACTGATCCAGACTAGCCAATGGCAAATGCTACATTAGGAATGCTTTGTTACCTTACAGGTGGAACACCTAAAAAGAAACTTGTACTAAGTAGATTTTTTTTCTTAAGGAGTCTGACTGCTGAGAAAAAGAATGAGAATTATACAATACTGTGGTCATTTTTAAAGTTATATGAAAAAATAAGACAAAAATGGGGAAAAAAGTTAAGTAGCCCACCTGAATTAAAACTTCACAGAGAATACAAACCTTGGGTAGATTTTGAGACAAGATTCACCAGTATCATTGTTATTGAATACTATACAATAGTATTCAATAACAGTCCATTTCTTGAAGACAACGTGTGGGTCTCTGCCTGACCCTGAAATTCTTTGGATTTGTCAAGAAGAATACTTGAAAACATATTGCACATCAAAGGGAAAAAAAGTTATAAGAAAAACTATAGCCTTCAAAGAATAGGTACTATTTGGGAACATTCTGTTGCAACTTGAAAGCGTTTTTATTGTGGATAGTGAGAGCAGACACAAAAACTTTTCGCAAAACATATGTGTATAAGCTGTATGATATTCAACACATGCATTCTGTGAAGACTGAGTGTTAAAAAACTGCATGAAGACAAGTCATATATGAATGCTTGGTCAGAGGAATCACATTCATGGAGAATTTAACTACAGTACTTTTGTATAATAAATATTTGAATTATTTTCTAACATTGCTGATGTCACTCTGCAGATTTCAGCAGAATCAATTTTCAGCAACGCAACTGTAGTAGCAGAATGACATTTCTCACAGGTAGTGCTGCTTGATTTGTGCAGAGATACAAGTTCAACGCCAGCTGCCTGGCTGGAAACTCTGTGGTAGTGATGGTGTTGCAGGTGGCCCCACAAAATTTTATGACATGCAGACAAGTGTAATTTGATCATTTAAGATGATAAGGGATTCACCTGAGTCAGGCCGAAAACAAGACTTCATCAGAGGAAGTTGTCTCAAGTCTGTTTTCAGTCCATGGAGTAAGTCAGGGTAGTTAATCTTGTCTCTTTTAGAAACCCATTTTAAAATTGGATAAATTGTCTGCTGAGGGCTCCTTTTCTTCATTGACTAGAGCTTAGATGATGAATACGGACCAGACACTAAAGTTTTAGATGATTAGTAGTGCAACAAATCTTACCCCGGGTAGCGATAGGTTCTCATTTAACATTGGAGGCAGGTCTAACTTGAGTGTAGGGAAGACTAAGGGGAGTTTAAAAATCAATGGTGGTCACTGGTTGTCTCTCTCCTTTTAGAGAGCTTTGTTAAATTAATCTCAGTAAAAGAAAAAAATTATTTCTGTTTGTGACAAACTTGCTATTCTATATAATCTACTAATTTAGTGGGTATTTTGATCACACAATTTCTCATCACCAGGCAGCACAATATTGTTTAAATTCAATAGATGGGCTAAGGTAGTTAAGCAAATTGTAGTTAAAATAAGCCTCAAAAACATGCATATATCAGAAGATTTCCACTACTACTCTTGATATATTTACTCTGCTCTATGTTGTGTAGGAATCATTTAGAGTGCACCTTTAGTCTAAATTACTTTAATGGGCTCCAAGTCCAAAATGCGTATAATAATATTCAGTACTAATGATAGGTGCATTAGAACTCCAGAGGAAAATATAGGCTGTTTAAGATTGTAGTGGAAAGAAGTGTATTTTCTGCTATCTGAGAAATAATACGGAATGTATCCCACTATGCCTGTGAAGGGCAGAAATAATTTCATGCTGTACAGCAAACTTTATGTTCTCTTACTTTGGAACATATCTGATAGACAATTATTTTTAATTATTGTTTTAAAATAAACAGGGCAATTATGAATTTTACTGTCCAGCTATATGAGCCATTTTCTGATGTAGACTTCAGTGGTTTCTGTTCTCTGCTAGGGTAGTCTTCATAGAATCATAGAATCATTTAGGTTGGAACAGACCCTTGAGATCACCAAGTCCAACCATCAGCCCTACTCTACACCTTCTCCCCTACACCAGATCCCTCAACACCACATCCAATCTACTCTTAAACACAGTCAGGGATGGTGGCTCCACCACCTCCCTGGGCAGCTGATTCCAGTGCCTGACCACTCTCTCTGTGAAAAACTTTTTCCTAGTATCAAGCCTAAACCTACCCTGCTGCAGCTTGCAGCCATTCCCTCTTGTTCTGTTGCTAATTTCCCGTGAGAAAAAACCAGCACCAATCTCTCTACAATGCCCTTTCAAGCAGTTGTAGAGAGTGATGAGGTCTCCCCTCAGCCTCTTCTTCTTCAAACTAAACAATCCCAACTCCCTCAATCCATCCTCATAAGACTTATTCTCCAGGCCTCTCACCAGTTTCATTGCACACCTCTGCACTAGCTCCAGCACCTCGATATCTCTTTTGTGCTGAGGTGCCCAGAACTGGACACAATACTCAACACTTCACCAGTGCTGAGTACAGGGGGACAATCACCTCCCTACTGCTGCTGGTCACACTATTCTTTATGCAAGCCAGGATGCCATTGGCCTTCTTGGCCACCTGGGCACACTGCTGGCTCACGTTCAGCTGCCTGTCGACCAGCACCCCCAGGTCCTTTTCTGCCAGGCAGCTCTCCAGCCACACTGCCCCAAGCCTGTAGCGATGCAGGCCTTCTCACTTTTGTTTTTCTTATCCCAATCTCTTTTTGTCTTTTACACAGCTAATTTCACATACCACTGCCCTGAAGGCATAGATGAGTTGGATTGACTGGATCAAAGGCCCTAAGAGAGGAATAGGAAGCACTTATACATTCAGGGAATTTGGGGAATTATGATGGCACCAAAGAGAGGCTGAGAACTGGAGTAAGGGAAATACATTCTCATTGTAAATAAGATGAAAGCTTGAAACCAGAAATGAACTTTAAACTTTTTTTTTACCTTAGTATTGTGCTGTGTTTATGAGCTGAAGACCACAACCTCAGGTACATTGTAACATGTCCTTCTTAAACTACAAGACTGCTTTAAAAACAGACTCTTGATAAGACACTTATAGATTTGACCTTAAAGATTGATGTGATGTTTCATTTTTATAAAAGTTTCAAAAGATTTAACCTATTTGCTTAGACAATGCTACTGGGGAATTATCATCAGAGGTCATGGGTGACATTTCCATTTACTTTTTCAGAAGAACAGTGCACTTTGGAAGCTCCCTTCTTTCCCACTTCTGAGAGAACACAGAAGAGAGGGGATGTAGAGGAAGAGAGCCACATTGCACCCCTAGGGTTTGGGTAGGAAGCGGTTCGATTATTTTCAATAGCATACATAAAACATGGCAGTCAAAGTGGAGCCTTGTAAGGGAGAGTGTATGATTAGGTAGTCTGAAATGCAACATGCCTTGTTTTAGTATTTCTAATTCTTATGGTTTAACCCTAGCCAGTAACTAGAACCACAAAGCTGCTTACTCGCTCAGCCCTGTTGGATTGAGGGAGATAATCAGAAGAGCATAAGTGAGAAAAAAGTCTTGTGTTGAGCTAAACAGAGTTTATTAGGCAGAGCAAAAGCTGTGCACACAAGCAGAGCAAACCAAATAACTCATCCACCATTTTCCATTAGCAGGCAGGTATTCAATCATCTCCAGGAATTCAGGGCTACATAGTGTGTCATGGTTACTTGGGAAGACAAATGCCATAACTCTGAGTATCTTCCCTTCCTTCTTGTTCCCCTAGATTATATACTGAGAATGACATTTTATGGTATGGAATATGCATTAAGTCAGTTGGGGTCATCTGTCCCACCCATGACTCCTTCTGACTTTTTTGTGTGTTCCCAGCCTACTGGCTGGCAGAGTGGTTTGAGGAGCAGAAAAGACCTTGATTTTTTAGCAACAACCAAAAGCATCAGTGAATCATCAATACTACTCCCATCATGAATCCAAAATACAGCCCTGCATCAGCTGCTAGCAAGAAAGTTAAATTTATCACATCTGAAATCATGCTTCTAGGGTACAAGGAATGTGCAAAAGACAACCTTTGCAGTAGGGTTAAGAAACATTCTTAGAAGTATAATGGGCTATACACTTAAAACTGCTCACTTGAAAGCTGACCAACATTTAGTATTGTTTCTTGCCCACTGGATTCAGCTCTATACTTTCCTAATGTCATTTGAATGAAGTACCATGGAGTAAATGTTCCCACTCTTTCCTGTGTCATGCATTTCTACATCTGTTCTTGCATTTCTTTTTTATTCTTAGAGAAGTATGGTCTTTTAATATGATATATTATCACAATAGTAACTGACAGAGAACAACAAATTCCCTGCCAGTGTTCTGAAGCAACATTATTCCTATACTAAAAAAAGTAATTGCTCATAAGGGAAAAAACAAACAAACAAAAACCTCCTCTTTTTGCAAAAGTATTTTGAAAAGGTCATGGCTGAACACGTGTAATTTTATCTCTGTTAAATCCATCTGTATGAAAAATTGCAGTCAGTTCTTAGACTACATCAGGACATTCAGATTGTTTTGGCTGATGCTTGAATTGGACTGTGTATATAACATAAATGACAGGTTTTTGAACCAACATTCAAACATTCACTTCTGCTCCCTGAGTTTATAATTTCTAAAATTGTACTTTAACATGGACAACATCTTCCATGACAGTATGGAAAAGATCAAAATAGCAGCATTTTCCACAGAAATCTGTCCAACTATACTAGGATTTTGGAATATTTTTATTCTGGACTCCAAAATTGACATTCAGCTTGACTTCCAGAATTTCATGTAAATTTTTTTTCCCTCATTACTTTTATCTCATAAAAGTTCCCTTCTTGTTTGTTGTAGTGTGAGAGAATGAAGTACTTTTCTGGGTAAATCCTTGAAACCACTCAGCACAAATGGTTCATTTTTGATTCTTGGGGAAGAGGAAACTGGTCCTTTACTTTTGTATGATACCATTGGGAACTTCAAAAACCTTTCAGAGTAAGAGGCTGCAGGCACAGGAGGTGAAATAACATAGGCTATTATATTGGGCTGAATATAAGACTGGTAAATTATTATTTAAGTGAGAAAAAAAGAGTTTTTAATTCAAAAAATTCTGGCAAAGTTGTCAATGAAAACTAATACTGCAGTGTGGGAAGCAGGGAGATAGCTATTGTTAGAACATTTTTATATCTGACAAAGCAAGCCCTGCCTCCACCCCCATTGTTAATGTGGTTGCTTAATGAATTAATGTTTTCCCTTTTCCTGAGGAAGTCCTTTCTCAGACTTGTGTGAGAAGGCAAATGGACTTTAGTCTGATGAAAGATATTTCCTTCAGACAGCTAAAGTGGCTGGAAGTAACCTTGCAGGATTTAAAATCTTGAGTTGTCAAGAACATCTCAAAAGACATAAAAGGGAACTAGGGATATACAGGAACTTTCATGCTAAGAAGAACATAACCTCTGATGTAAGAGATGATCTAACCCTAGTTTCACTGTAAGTTGATTTGAGACTAGCTATGTAAGAGAAATCCTGCTTGGCGGGTGCTATCTTTGGAGATGGAAATGTCTGATTTTGCTGATATGGAATTGTATGGATGGAAATTATTAGGGTAGGAATTTGTGAACTGGTCAAAGATTTATTAATTCTTGAATTAGTTCTTGATCTAGTTCAGCCCAATTTGTAGTTCATTTGATTGATAAAGCTTGTAGAGATCTTTCGGTTTTGCATTAAATTTTCTCTAAGAACAGATTTTAGAGTAAAAGGCAATCCTCCAGCCTGCTCGCAAGAACAATTTATCTTCTCCATAGACTGTATGCAATATGTAATCTGTTGTACTGCGAGGGGAGCACTGATCTTGTGTTTGAGGGAAATTACATACTTCCATTTCTATATAATGGCACTACATACTAGAAAGGAGGACATTACAGAATTGTATCCTGTAATTGTAATGAAAATTCTACAGCACTTATTTTTCCAAATTTCTAAAGTGCTTACATTTCTAAAAATGCTTAAAATGTCATTCAAAGCTCACAAGATAAGAAAGCCATTGAGTAAACTGATTTAATCTTGTAGAATAAAGTATGCTGCAGCATGACTAGACAGATTTTTAAATAAGAATGATACCTTCCAAACCTGTTTTCTGTAAGTTATATACTATAAACTTATAGCAGACTTATGGCAGATGTGCTGGCCAAGCTTCTCTCCATCATCTTCCTTAAATCGTGGCTGACTGGAGATGTCCCCATGGACTGGAAAGTGGCAAATGTAATGCCCATCTATAAGAAGGGCAGAAGGGACAATCCAGCAAACTATAGACCTGTCAGTCTGACCTCGATACCAGGGAAGATTATGGAACAGGTCATCTTGAGTGCTATCACCAGCCATGTAATGAGCGGCCAGGGGATCAGGCCTAGTCAGCATGGGTTTATGAAAGGCAAGTCCTGCCTGATGAACCTGATCTCCTTATATGATAAGATAACCCGATTGTTGGATGGGGGGAAGACAGTGGATATAATATATCTGGATCTTAGCAAAGCATTTGACACTGTCCCCCACCACATTCTGATGGAAAAACTGGCTGCTCATGGCCTGGACGAACGTACGATCTGCTGGATCCAGCACTGGCTGGAAGGACGATCCCAAAGGGTGGTGCTCAATGGAGTTAAATCCAGCTGGCGGCCGGTCACAAGTGGTGTTCCTCAGGGCTCAGTATTGGGGCCTTTCCTTTTTAATATTTTCATCGATGATATAGATAAGGACATAGAAAACACTATTAGTAAGTTCGCAGATGACACTAAGTTGGGTGGGAGTGTTGATCTGCTTGAGGACAGGGAAGCTCTACAGAGGGACTTGGATAGACTGGATAGATGGGCCAATGTTAATGGCATGGCCTTCAACGAGGCCAAGTGCCGGGTCCTGCACTTGGGCCACAACAACCCCATGCATCGCTACAGGCTTGGGGAAGTGTGGCTGGAGAGCTGCCTGGCAGAAAAGGACCTGGGGGTGCTGGTCGACAGGAGGCTGAACATGAGCCAGCAGTGTGCCCAGGTGGCCAAGAAGGCCAAGGGCATCCTGGCTTGCATAAAAAATAGTGTGACCAGCAGAAGTAGGGAGGTGATTGTCCCCCTGTACTCAGCACTGGTGAGGCCACACCTTGAGTATTGTGTCCAGTTCTGGGCACCTCAGCACAAGAGAGATATCGAGGTGCTGGAGCGAGTACAGAGGAGGGCAACAAAGCTGGTGAGAGGCCTGGAGAACAAGGCTTATGAGGATCGATTGAGGGAGTTGGGGTTGTTTAGTCTGAGGAAGAGGAGGCTGAGGGGAGACCTCATCACTCTCTACAACTGCTTGAAAGGGCATTGTAGAGAGATTGGTGCTGGTCTTTTCTCACGGGAAATTAGCAACAGAACAAGAGGGAATGGCTGCAAGCTGCAGCAGGGTAGGTTTAGGCTGGACATTAGGAAAGAAATTTTCACGGAGAGAGTGGTCAGGCACTGGAATCAGCTGCCCAGGGAGGTGGTGGAGTCACCCTCCCTGACTGTGTTTAAGAGTAGATTAGATGTGGTGTTGAGGGATATGGTGTAGGGGAGAACTTGTAGAGTAGGGCTGATGGTTGGACTTGGTGATCCCAGGGGTCTCTTCCAACCTAAATGATTCTATGATAAATTAACTATTGAAGGTGCTACTGAAAAGCACCTTTTTTTAATTATTATACAGCTTTTTGTATGGTTCATCTAAGGCATGGTTTATAAAGTTGTATTTGTGGGGAGGTCTTGGTCTCTGTAGACTGAGTTTACTGTGCACATCAGGTGGTATGTATATTTCTCTCAGGGACTTTCAATCCCAAAATTCTTTGTAATCCCAATACCTGCCCTTTTCTAACTCCTTTCTCCCTTCTCCTGCTTAAGTAGTCTTCCTAGGTTATAATTTGGAATTTACGCCATTGCTTCCAGCCATAAAACAATGCAAGAGTTATTACTTTGCCTCTGCAAATGTAAAGTAGAAGAAAATAGCTGCATTGTGAGCAGGGTATTCATTTGAAGGAACTGAAAAAACTTCCTTTGGAAAAAAATTGTGACTCAGCTATGGCAGAATGGAAACGAACTTCAGCATCTACTTATTAACTATGTTGACTGGATGAATATTATTTGCTCTCTTTTATCTTATTTTGTCTGTCTTGCTTTTTCTGGAAGCAAGAAATCTATAACTCATTGGGATATTTATGATTACTTATGTATATGAAGAATAACAGAAGGTTTGCTTGAAGGTTCTTGACTCATTAGTGATTTTGCAAATTCAAAATATTCAGCATCTTCACAGACAGTGTGCCTTAGAGCTCCGACCCAGCTGGACCCAGAATGAAAGCCAGTGATGAAAGAAGAAAACCGTTTTTTCCTGAAGGCTTAGGGAATAAATGAGGTGAAGTGAGCTTCAGAACTAAAAGCATTTCTTGTTCCCTTTGCTAATGGTGTTAATTGGCCCCACTATCACACTTCCCTCCAAGTGCAGGCCAAGAATTAGGTATAGGTACAATTTGAATGATTTGTTCTTTTACAGAAGGACTTAATCCCAGCCTAGGCTGAGACCATGGAGCTCCATCAGTCTAGATTGATGAAATTTAGTGTGGTACCCTTCAAAGCCAGGATATATTCAGTTGCGTCAATCTAATACAGATTTTTTTTTTTTCTGGCTTTTCAGGTAGGAATTTACTATTTTGGCACACTCATGCCTCTTGACTCTTTGATTTAATACAATTATAAGAATATATTGGGTCTTCCTGCCTGTAGCAGGAACCTCATATTTAAAATAAAAATATCACTGGAGGATTTCTGAGGAACTGAAAATGCTAGAAGCAAAGTTTCATTAGCATTTGTTTCCTTTTGTGGATATATCTGTGGCTTGAGATTGTTGACTTCACATGTGTGTTATACATTTATATATGTATTTATACAGACATATATTTATTATAGTGTGTATTTACATACAATGTACTTCAATAGTTAACTTTAAAATTGTGAAGTCTTATATTAAAAATAGAATGTTCACATTGGACTTGTTCTGTCACAACAAACAGATTTTGGGATTGCATTCTGAGTTGGGTTTGATTCAAACTTGTCCAATCTATCTTAATATCAATAAGAAGTTACTGTAAAGTTGAAGATCTGTAAGCAGTTTTCTAGATAATTCTAGAACCAAACCTAAATTGGCATTTTATTCTGGAGGTGACCGTTCAATATTTATTAAACTAAAAGGCATAAGTACTCTTACTTTGAGTAAGGAGAACATTATGTGTAATGAAAATCCGGGGTTAAGCAGACTGTCATATAGAAGTTAAAATACAAACTGTTAATCAGCTGTGACTTCACCGTAGTATTTGCATGAACTCCAGCCTAGACATGGTAATTAATACAGTTGAGCAACAGAAACTGTAGAATTGCTTTATGTCCTTGTTCATTCCTGTTGTTTTCCTGTGTCAGTACTGCTCCAAGGGATAAAAATGAATCTATTCCTTCCTTCTCTGGCACTTGAAGTTATCACAGAATCACAGAATGTCAGGGATTGGAAGGGACCTTGAAAGATCATCTAGTCCAATCCCCCTGCCAGAGCAGGAACACCTAGAATACGTCACAGAGGAACATGTCCAGGCGAGTTTTGAATGTCTCCAGAGAAGGAGACTCCACAACCTCCCTGGGCAGCCCGTTGCACTGTTCAGTCACTCTCACTGTGAAGAAGTTTTTCCTCATATTCAAGTGGAACCTCCTATGTTCCAGCTTGCACCCATTACCCCTTGTCCTATCATTGGATGTCACTGAGAAGAGCTATGGTGTGGAGATCAAATGTGTCATTCTCTATGCTAAGGCTTGTAATTAGTTTTTTAATGAGTATCCACATGTCTGCACAAATTTCTTTTCGATAGACTTGTGTGGGATTTAGAAAATAGGCCTGAATTCCCACAAACATACAGTGTTTCTTTTTTATAGAGGTGGAAACTGGTGATGTTACTTTACATAGGTAATGGAGTGTTTTCACCAAGTGCCAATAATTTTTTGACTAAAAAAATTTCAAAAGCCATAATTTTTCTCTTTTTTTTTTTCCCC
>VZTM01009334.1:0-12748 GCA_013400555.1 Jacana jacana | reverse complement strand
CTCTAAAGGTCCCTTCCAACCCTGATTGTTCCATGATTCCGTGAAATCATAAGGCACAGTCATAGTAACCAAAAGATAATTTAAACAAGTTATGTATACATACAGACTTACACTGTTATTTTTTTAAAAAAATATATTATTTAAAAAAAAATATATATCATATTCAATTATAAACTGGCAGATTATACTTGGACTAAACTGAACAATTGGCTACCCACTGCATTAAAATTCTGAGATAAGTAACATGAGGTTCTTTGTTTCATTTAGGGTTGCCTGCTTTTAATCTGTATTTCCTTTCCTAAAGAAAGCAAAATTTATCTGTGTATGGCATCTGCAGAGACTAGAGTGATCTTTTTGATTCATTTCAGAGTTATCCGTGTTCACAGTAGTTAGGCTGTTAGAAAGTAATTCAGGTTTGACTACATAAAAATATCTCATGTCAGGAGTCAAATTTAGAAATGGCAAAAATCCTCAGTCTCACGGAATTCAATGGAGATTGCAGTGGGGCCAGATAGTTACCTGAGACAGCTGAAAACACACCAAGATCAAAATGGATGGAACACTATCCTTACTAAAAGATGTTCATCTGTGTCTCCATCTCTTTCACAATAAAGAACCAGAAATAGCATACGTTATCACAATATCATCGCAATTAAATTTCAGATTTTGCATTGATGGACAGATGCAAACAGAAAATTAAACTTCTGCTGTTAAAAGGGAGGTTGAATATGATCATAAAATTATGCTGGTCTACAACAAAATAAATGGCTACTTAGCATGCAAAATAAGCACTGCAGTTGATTATTTCAATGACTAATTAGCTGTCATTCCAGTTGTTTTGTTTCAGGGTATTCAAAACATACTTACAATTCCTATTTGGACAAACAGACTGCAAGTGTTTTTAGAATTAGCAAAATATCATCTTGGGTAAAACACATGAAGAAGATAGCAAACTAAAACTGTCTATTAAGACAGAAAAAGGAAGAAGAATATAAGATTGTAAGATGATGGTAAAATAGAGAACACAAAGAATTTGGGCTATGTGAATGGAGTACAGAAAAGAAAGAGGAAATAAGAAGGAGATTAAGAAGAGAGATGGGGAGAAGGAGACAGAAACAAAGGAAAGAAGCAGTCTAAGGACAGATAATCAAAGGATCCAAATGGTATAAGCTAAGAAATTATTTTACTGCTACGGTACAATCTAAATTTAGCCTGATGCTTTATGAAGCAACATATTAAAAACATAAAAGGAGATTAGAGATAGTCCTTCCAGTGGTAGAATTAATTTTTTTATGGTAATTTCCACAGAGTTTTTTTACCATTATCACTTATCCTTTCAGCTATATTTTATCCTAGAAAGTATATTTCAGTCTTCATTCTGAACACTGACAATATTACATTAGAGGATTATTTTAGTATTACCTTTTACAGTTACCGAAATGACATGATGAGCAGAACCTAATGTATTTCTTGCTATGCACTTGTAGTTCCCAGAGTCAGCTTCAGAAACATCTATAATCTTGAGAGTTTTCTTAAAGTTTTCAAAAAATGTTCTGTTGGCTGGCAGTTCCCCACCCTCTTTGATCCAGCGGATTACCGGTGTGGGTCTGAGGAAGCAAAAGCAGAAGTTGGATTTAGGGACCAGAGAAAAGAAAGATGAGAGTTCAATACTTTGGTTTTTTGAACATATATTTACGAATAATGATATTATGAGCCTTTACCCAGATTCTGGGGCACATCCAGCAAATGTGCAGAATATGCCAGCATTTGTTTCTAGGAAATGACAAGCTTCACTAACACTGTCAACGGCCATCTGTTCGTAGGTTTAATAATTATGGAATACATTTGTCTGCTGATTAATCTAAACCCCTTGATGGTTAATAAACGAATACAAGTGTATTTCAAATCTTATTGCATTTGTACTATTAATTTGATTCTCATGGTGCTTTAAAAGGTAGGTCCTAGATAATGACAAGTTTATAATTGTCCTTCACATGAGCGATATCCTGAACATCATACATTTTGCAGCACAGCTGTAAGGAGACAGAAACACTTCCTGTGAGAAATCAAGAAAAAACCATCAGTGCTGAGTCAAGTATAGCTACTTGGTACTGCACCATGTCTAAATCTTGGCTATGTCACATGTTGTCCACTGAAGCTGAAAGTTGTCCAAACACATGGAGATCTATTTTTAAAATTACAAGAAATTACAAGGTGTTGCTTGCTGAGTAGAATGTCCTCTCTCAAATAGTAATGACTAAAGGCAAATATTCCCTTAGCAGTCTAACGTAACTTACTTTATACAAACACAACTTAGCAAAGTTGACCTTACTTATGGTAAAAACAGCTGTTTTAAAACAAAATCTGAATCTGGTCCATTGTGGCCAACTCTGCAGCTTCCCTCACTGAAATATTTTTTTTAAAAGTTACATGATGGTTAAAGATACGAAGTCATATAATGTATGATACTCTAATTTTGCTCATTTTTATCCAGCCATTTTACTGGAGTTTGTATAGCTGAATACATTTACTGAATGGTTATCTAAAATGCATTTAACTATATTGCAGATGAAGATTCCCGGAGCTGAAGCTACTCCCACTCATAGATGTGGTTTTGCTGGTGGTGCTGATGGAAAGACACCAGAGATCACAGCTGAGCCAGAAACACAGCACTAAGGCTTGTCTCAAGCTGTGTCAAGCTGAGCCTGAGCACGCCTTATAGAGCTTATGCAAGTGAATACATATGTATGATGCTGTGCTGTATCATTTGCAGTTATTTGCTTTCTTCATGGCCACCTCAGAGCACTCTGCATTATACGCTTTCATGCACTGTAAACATATTTACAGTTCCTGAAACTGCTACTAAAGATTTTCCACTTCTGCATTAGCCAATCTATTCTCAGATTTCTACCTGATAATGAAATGGATTTAAGATCAAACTAGGTAATGAAGTTAAATTGCTCTTTAGTCGTTTTCTACTTGCACAATAACCAGCAGAAGCAAAGGTGCATTACATACAACAAGTACCAATTAAACTCAATTACAATGAGAAATTGGATGTAAGGAGCTGAAGGTATGTTCTAACAACTCCCACCTAGCTCATCTACTAAGTAAGTATTAGCACATGAGCAGCTTTTTTGAGATTAGACCAGCAGATTCTTATCTATTTTTATATAATCTGAAAACCTAAATGTAAATTTAGGAAAAAACAGAGGCTTGACTCCTGAATACAATTCCTGAATACTGTTTGTAGGGCTGGGGAATATGAGAAGGCAGAGGCCAGGTTTATGTTCATATTCAGTTGAAAAATCTGCTGATGCCTAAGGAAATGCAGACTTCTGCAAAAAGAGCTTTTTCTGTTTTACATTTCTTTTAACTTTTCTATTCCTTTGAGATACCTTCACTGGTACAGATGTAACATTTTAAGCACCTCAAAATGTTTCCCTCTGTTTCTGTATTTTTATTTAGAAAAACACTGTCTAAAAAGTAACTCACAATCCTGCTGCAATGCATTCCAACAAAAGCACATTTCCTCTGAGTTCCACTTTGGTACTTGTGCTACCTGTTGGTGTTAGAAGAACTGGCTGCCTCTCTGTAACTGGCTTTGCTGGAACAAGAAAAGAATAAAGTAATTAATTTCTAAATTTTACTTTAATACTGATAAAATGCATGCATCTATTCTCACAGTTCAGACAGATTTTGCTCCACATTGGTCATTTAATTAAAAACCATTGCGTTACACAACTACACAGCTCAACAAATTAAGTTTTGGACAGACACAACATATCTCAACTTGTTAAATGCTATAATTTTGAACACATACATGAGAAGTATTATTACTAAAGATGGGAGCAAATGATACGTAGTTTTTACATAGGTGATGATGCAGCCTGATGGATGGATTCTAAGCCTTAATCTTAAATAGCCCCTACTCATTTCAGCAGAACTATCATGGGGAGTAAGAGGTCACTGATGTGAGTCATAGTGCAAGTTACCAAAAACTAACTGAAAGTTATCAAAAATTTCTGGGCTTCCATCAAAACACAAATAAAGCAAAGTTATTGTATTCAGAAATATAAACCAAGGGGATAAAAGGTACACTCCACTTTGCAATATGCTTTGTTCCATATTTTCTAGACAACGTGAGGCATCTAGAAGCCTTGTGTTATTCTCTTACTCTATATTTAACTTTCATTCCAGCTGTTTTCCAGTCTGGTAATAAAGAACCACCGATTAACTCACAAGAAATAAGCACAGCAAACAGACAGCTACAAATATAAGAACCACTTCTGTCATTATATTCTGTTGGCTTCTGAAGTATTATGGTATTTCATGTGCCGTCATGGAAGTCAGAATAAGAGTGCTTTCTGTAATACTTCTGTAAATACTCCAATGCTCTTTTATAGCAATTGTAAAATATGGGATTGAATTGCTCTAAAGTGCAGTAGCAGTCTGAGTAAGTACAGTAAATTACTGTAACTTTTAAAAATGTGAGCAAAAACATAATAAACTCATGTTTATTAGGTACAGGATTTGCTGATAGGTTAACATAAATAGAACACTTAATTTAACTACAGTATGTGCTATGAATTCCCTAAAAAACACTAAAGTTGGGAGAAAAGGGTGGTCTGGAATCAAGAATGCAGCTGGCAGTCACAGGCAATAACTAATCTACCCAATTTTGGTGCTGCTAAGGACTGCCGACTCGTGCTAGATTATGAAAGTTCAGAAGAATTACCTCTGGTATTTCTAAGTTGTGAGCCAACCAAATGGTGTTTTTCTCACTAACTGTAGCTATAAATCATTTTGTGTTCAGGTACATATTTCTTGTTTGTTTCTGAATGGCATCTTATTTTTATGCAGAGAATTAAAATCTTCTGTGCTCTTGTTTTATTTTAGCTTCCCATAAGTTATAGTTCAGTATGTACAAAGACTCATTTGACAAGGAAAAAGAGAAAATAGAAGAAATATAATGTATTTTGTATTTATTTCACAAAATATCAAGTGGAGAGTCTAGACCTCAAGTTGTATTGTATCAGTGTTGCTCCAAAGTCAGCCCCAGCAAACACAGATAGAGCTGTACGGGAGTATTAATTCACAATATACAAAAGACCATTCAACACAGATTAATGCAAAGATCAGCTTAAACACTAAACAAGCAAAATTCATCTTTCCCCTACGAAGTTATTTACACAAATATTATTAAGGAGTTTAGTTTTTAATTAATTCCAGTTTTACACTTATTAAGTATGTTAAAATGCATGGTGCATCGAGGAAAACGAACATGAAGTGTTGCAGTTAAATGTTAAATTGTTGTTACTTATTATGCAGCATCTGATACTGAATAGTCCTAGTGATAATGAACAAATAAACTACTAGTTAAATTGGAGGAAAATAAAGAAGCAATACAGTATTGAAGAAATCAAATAGAAATCAAATTTTTAAAATCTGCCCCAGTGTGAAAGGACTCATTTACTCTTAAGAGTTTCTATTTTTTATTAGCCATATGTCACAATAACATTGAAACATTAAATATCTGAAAGGATCACACTGTGCAGTCCTTTCTAAAGCATGTATTATCACCAGCACTAGTAGATACCTTTATTAGAAACTGGAAAGGAAGCAAAAGGTTAAGTAGCCATAGAGGTGAAGTTAGTTAACTAAATGCTACTGTGCATCAGGGAGTATCAGTGGGGACCAGTATAACTCACCACCATAAATATCAGTGTCACTCAAATTAGCAGCTATAGTGTCATTCAATGAATCCACTGAAATAAACAGAGTATCATAAAGAATGCATACAAGAGGGATAAATCAAAGTACTGGGAATCAAAAGGTGATGATATGGCCGCGGTGAGTTAATCAAATGATTGATTAATTTGTTTCAATAGTTATAGTAATCATAATAAGTTGATATTCTTGGGCACGAAAACCATTTGAAAACATTTTTTACACTGTATTTTTTCAGTATTTCAAATCTTCACAACAGTTTTTCAAATGACAAAACCTGATAAGGGGAAAAAATGAGAGCTTTTAAGATTAATTATATATCAAGAATAGTGGAAATCACATTTTCAATTTATACAATGCTGCCATTTCTTACTCAGAATTAAAATAAGAAAACTCTCTAGTGCAACATTACTTAACTTTGGCAAATAAGTTGACAGTTCTGGATAAATACTATGTATATAAGTATGGAATTTGATAATGCAATACCTACTTGAAAAGACTTTTACGGAAATGGGTTGCTTCTGCTGTATAGTTTGTGTATGATTAAATCTTGCATAGCAGATATAGTCCTCCCGAGTATCTTCTGGTTGTACATTTGAAAAATAAAGGTCTCCATTTAGACCTTGGGAAACTCTTTCACTTTGAGGCAACCTTTGGAAAGCTAAGGGAAAACAATAAAACATTTATCTCAGTTATAATACACACTCCATTATTATGATCTCAAAGAGGGACTCTTTGACAGGAATTGTAGTGACAGGACAAGGGGTAATGACTTTAAATTGGAAGATGAGAGATTTAGATTAGATACTAGAAAAAAGTTCTCTACTGTGAGGGTGGTGAGGGACTGGAACAGATTGCCCAGTAACACTGTGGATGCCCCATCCCTGGGAGTGTTTAAGGCCAGGCTGGATGGGGCGTTGAGCAACCTGGTCTAGTGGGAGGTGTCCCTGCAGGGGTGTTGGAACTTGATGATCTTCAAGGTTCCTTCCAACTCTGACCATTCTATGATTTTATGATCTGCAGCCTGCATATTTGTTCTATTACACTGTTTGTAGATTTGTAAGTACATAGACCTTGCTAAGTTTCCTCTCAAGCTCCCCCGTCTTCCTATTCTTCCCTAGTGTAACATACAACTTACATTAATATCTCCATCTGCTTTTGACTCCGTGCTTTTGGACTGCGTGTCTGCTATTTACTTGTTCCTACAGAAATTTCTAAAATTCTCTGAATTTTAATACCGAGGGAAACTACACTCCAATGTCTGTGGTCTTGGGAAGCAATGATCAACTATGTAGAAAAACTGCAAAAAGAAAATTAATTTGGCATAAAACCCAAACTCACCATTATCCATCCAAAATATTATAGGTGGTGGTAAGCCAACAGGAGGCCTGCAGTGCAGTACTAGTGAATCACCTTCTCGAACCTGATTTGGTTCTAGTTTTTCTTTTGTCCACAAAGGGGATCCTGCAGAAAGCAATTTTTAGCACACACAGACATATACACAGACACACACACAGACACACACACACAAATTATGGATTGAAAAACTTCCAGAATTTAAAGAAAAAATGTACATTATATTCCAGAAAAACAGAAGAAATACATGTATCAGAATGTTAAGTTCTATCATGTTTACTACAGACTAAAATTTTGGGTTTTTTATGCTTTCTCAGGAGAAAAGTAAGTTTTCTTTAAATCTTTCTTTATAGCAATGATTTACTGAATGTATAATCAAGTGATTCAAATTACTTTGGCTGCACACTGAAGGTTCTATAACAGTATCTTGGAAGGTTTTAACGAAGATAACGCAAAAATGAGAAAAGTGATGCACTAAATTAGATAAGATTAGAAAATTACCTTCCTGAAACAGTATTAAAGACACATAGTTTTATCACAATATGTGAGAACAGAACACTTTAAGCTGAGAAGCTTCAAAACCTGATCTGAGACAAATACCACATTAAAAGCCATAGAAACAGTCACTATTAATCAATATTTTTTTTGTTAGGTTTACCTTCTTTTTGGTCCCAATCTGTTCTGTATTGAAGATATAAAAACTATGGGATACATGCAGCAGAAAGAGCGTAAAAATTGTCCTCAACAATGATGTGCATTAAGGATTTGAACATTTTGTTCTAATTGTAGTGTCATTATATACAACCCAATTTTAAACATGATACATCGTCCAGCTATACCAAAAATCAGGAAAGCGTTTTGGTTGATAAATTTTCTACGGAATATTGGAGACCATGTGCATTATTTTATTAAATCTGAAGATCAGAAACTATATAATAACCTTCTAACACGATCGCTTTGATAATTAAATTTTTAATACAGGAAGAAAAAAGCTAAACATTCAGAAGATGATAAATGAAGTGTTTCATATTTTATGCAGGTTAAGAGCTTCACTTACTAGAAGGCCTTATAACAATATTGTTGGAAATGGCTGCTCCTCGCTCATTCCTTGCTGTACACTGGTATACGCCTTCGTATGCTTCTGCTTTCCCACCATTCATAATATTTACAACAAGGGTCCCCGAATTTGGTTTCATAGTTACCAGTGCATCTTTATCTATATCAAAATGAGTGCCATTCCGTGTCCAGGAGTAGCTAAAACAATAAAATCAAAAAGAATAGATTCTTCTTCAGTTGCCTTTTGTAGATTGTATGGAGAAAAAAAAAATTAAAAAGTAATTTTTAATAATATAGGGCATCTTTTCTTTAAGCAGATAAGTAAAACTTGTTCCCAAACTAAATTAACCAATAAAGTAATAGAGCACTTTTTAATGTAAGAAATCTGGCAGTACTTTAAGATAAAAGGCTTGGCTGAACTTGTTAACAGGAGCTATTTCAAAGTCAATATTGTAAAAAAAAGAAAACCATTAAAAGATTCTGAAGTTAATCATATACAGGAAAGAACTTAATTTCCTTTTTACTAAAAATGATACAGTAACATCTGCAAGAACTGACATTGCTAGAGCTGCATTAGCATTTCCATTATAAAACCTATTGTTGAAAGGGCTTATGAACCTGCCTTTAAAAACTTGCTCTGGGCTGAAATGTGTCATCTCAGGTCCCAGCAGGAGACCATTTCTTTTAGTTGGTTTGGCCATTTTGAACTTGTGCAAGTGAACTAAAGACCGTGTGGTGAGTTGGATTTCTTGTCACTACTGTAATGCAAACAAATATGATCCTTTAAATGAAATTTTGCAGTCCAATAGCCCATAATTAATCTAGTAAATTTATACTGATGGTGGTCAAAGCAAGAGATGTTTTGAAAAGCAGGTGCTAAAGCGAAGAATATTAGAACTCATACAAAAAAGTAAAAAAGTAGAGATTGACAATCTGCCACTTACACTGCCATAAATGCCAATTTCTTGTTTCTGTTTTGTTAATGGCCAAAATATAGTTATAAGGAGCTGGACGAATGCCCATGAAGTGCTGAACACTCAGGTTCAAACACTGTGAAGAGCAGTTATCCTACTTGTTACATTTTGGCTTCCTAATATGAAACACAAACACTATATACACTTCAAAGTATAAACATATATGCTACCAGAAAAGCTCAAATTTTAAGTGACTCAAATTTGTGTGCTGACCTTCTGCAGTCAAGTAGGTGTCAATTGTGTGCTGACCTTCTGCAGGACAGACTGGACACACTAATTGGACTTTGTGGTGGGTCAGAGCAGAAGGAAGTGGACCTGACCAGCAGCACTCCACCACACTGCCACACTGCAGTGGTTTTGGGAAGACTGGTGTGCATAGTGAACCAATAGTGAACATCTTTCTTATGACATTGTGGGTGAACCTGGAGAACACAGGGTTCCTGTAGTCCTTTGCTACCAATAACACTGAAGGATGCAGGGAACTGTCATATAGCTTCAAATGAGAGGTGACAAATGTGGTACAACACCCTGAATTTGAGATACTTTATAGTCAGAATCTTTGCTGCTCAAGCTATAGGTAGCAGCACATCCATATAACTTCATGCCATCTGCTCTCACCAGTAAGAAGTTACCCGGTTTTAACAATTCACACATTGGGCTGAGAAAGTTAATCTTCAACTTCAGAGCTTTGAAGCAGCTCAAGTTCCAATATGCATTTGCAGGTCATCAAAACTGATGGACCAGACTAATTACTGAAATAAATTATTTGGATGTCATATCTCTAATAAGACAAGCAAAACCAAGCACAAGCTCATAAAAGTCATTAACAAATTCTGCACAGATCCTGTCACTTTTTCTGTAGCAGGGGAACAAAGTGAGACAATGGTTTGATGGGGTAGGTGAGGCCATACAGCAGAGCCCTGGTATGTGACACAGACATGTCCTCATGGACAGCACTCTTAGTCTCTCAGGTCTATTCAGCCCAAAAAAATGTCTTCAACAGAAACATCTGCAGAAGCAGCGTAGTTGTCCCACAGGGCACAATAATCATCTGATCCTCTGGATCAACACCCATTCTTGAGAATGGCATTGTGCCCGCTAAATCATATTGTTGGTAAGCACAGCAGCTTTATGGCACTCCCACCATTAACAGAACACTAGAAAGGGTGACAGTACCACAGATAATCTCCATTTTCACCATTCTGCTGCCCAGCATGATAATGACCATGATCCCAAGGCAACCAGAGGGAATAATGTAGAAAAAACCCTAATTATTCAGAAGTACATTTAATGAGCGCTCTGTGTGTCTGAATGAGCAATTATACACTGACCTTGCAGTAAGTTGTAGCATAACACTACTGAGAACAGAGAGATGCAAGTTTCTCTTTATAGTCTCTGAAATCAAAAGCAGTTACTAGCAACACCAGAATGCATCATGGCTACTGCTGTTTCCAGTGTGGGAAACTCAGTATCTTGAAATTAGTTTGTTTCCAAATATTTCAAGATACTGAAACAGAGTCCTAAAATAGAAGATGATCAGGAATCTGATCTATATACAGAGCGTTATCGTTTCTGCTAAAGCTTAAGGCTATTTATTACCTACCCTTGGTAAATCAAGGCTACTGATTGTAAAAAATGATACACATTATAGAACTTCCAACAAAGTGCTTTTCAGGACGAGCCTCGTAAAATTGAATGATTTACAAAACATTAAATTTGAATTTATTACTGTACTCTGAATTTATTCAATATCCGGTCTTCTTTGACATTATGCCTAAATCTGGAATGTGATCCCGTTTGTATTATGGCTTCATTAAATGCCTTCTATGGGTATTTAACTATCTGCTTCTGTAAGAAATGAGTATTATTTTATTGTCAGAGCTTTGAGGAGAAAAAAAAATTACAGTTATTTGATGACTACAGAGAATTTAAATATCAAGGATGAGAGAAGTCAAATGCATGCCACTGTCTGGCAACTGTTTTAGTTACAAAGGCAGGGGTGCGTGCACGTTTCTGCATGTGCAAGCACACATATATGCATAAAACTTGTTAATTTACAAAAGTTACAGTATTTTCTCCTGGTTTTCTTCAGTGGTTAGGGCAACAAAAGCAAAACAAAATGCTACTAACCTAGGAGGTGGCTTTCCTTTTGCTTCACACTGTATTACAATATTCTCTCGAGGGTCAACAATGTAATCTTTTGGAGATTGCTGAGTTATCGTAGGAGGTTGCAACACTTCATTATGGAATATAAGAAACAGAGAGGAATTTAACAACATTTTCAAAGCATCAGTGAGAGTTTTGTAAGCAGAGAAAGCAGAATTGCAATTAGCAATCAAATCAGTGTGAGAAGACTGAGATTAAAGTAACCTTTGTATTAGGAGGATGAAGGCCTTTATTGTTGTATATCAGTGCAGCTAAACTAACTTCCAACTGAACTATGCCAATTTACAGTGAATGAAGACCTTGGCTAAAAGTTTTAATGGATATAGTTTCTATGCATCAGATTTCAACACATTTTCACAAAACCAAAGGGCACTTGAATTATAAATGCAACATACCCTGAATAAACTGTCCTGAGACATAGAGCCACACAACATGTCTTTCATTGCACAGAATACTGTGTATTTCCAGTTTCTCTATGGGCATAAACTTATCACACAATTATTGTGCTCAACATACTGAATTAATCCACAAAGCATGCTTTCTGGAGCTACTTTTCAGGAGTAAAAAATGTGTTGGAAGTAAAGCACTGTGAGAAAACGACCTAAAAAGTAACTCATTTCCAAACAGTGTAAACATGTAGGAAAAGTATAGTACTGATTCTCCTTAAATAACTCAACAAAAAAACACCAACAGTCAATCTTGTGAATAGCCCCAGGAGAAACGAACACTTATTCCTGTTTTATCAAGTACTCTAGAATGAGTAGCCCAAACCAGAATTTAAGTAGTTGATGCCTACCTATCTAAAGTGATTACAGTGTTACCATTACCTCTGCTCTTTTTTTGCATTTAAAAAATCCTGTTTATGGTACTAAGATAGTGAAAAAGGTGTCTTCCTCAACACTGTTCATCTTCCTCAACACTAAAGGAACCGGATTAATAAACATGCCCATGAACATCCTTACCTAAATGCTGTAAATTGTCCAGCAATGCATTTGGCTTGTACTTTAGGGTCATTTCTAGCTACTTCAGCAAAATAATACTTCAATCATTAGAGTTAGCTGTGTTCTCTTCTGTGTTTATTATAAGGCTTCCCTACCATTACACAAGAAGATCTTCCACACAGAAAGAGATAGCTATCTGTAAAGCCCAACTCACAAGAAATCAGATCATGGAATCATAATGAGATACAGCAGCTAAGCAGAACAGAACAGGCCATGCAGAGCTAGGTTTTGCTCCTCTTCCTCACTACAGAGAGGAGAGTGCTTAAAAGAGGAAGGTGGCACTTTTACACGATGATGACTTTTTGCGTATTTCTTTAGAAAGGCGCTTTGAATAGAGCCCTCTCCCTCAGAGACATTTCTCTGGGGTCAGTACACGTCAGATGTCTACTTGGGAAAAGCAAGCACACTCTGAAAAGAGACACTGCCCAACATACAGGATATTCCATCTGATGCACATCAAAGACC
>VZTM01009332.1:25674-51013 GCA_013400555.1 Jacana jacana | reverse complement strand
GATATTTTTTTTAAGATCACTTATCTATACATGTTGCTTTGCAGACTAGGAGTATTGATGCCATCTAAACATTTCCTGTGTTTTCTTTTTCTAATTATATCCTGTGTTTGAATAACTGGTATATTTGAGAGGTTCATTTAGTTTATAAGAAAACTGAAACACATTAAAGAAAAATATTTTCATGTTGGGTTAAAGGGGAATAAATAACTGAACGTACATTGTCTGGACGTGATAAAAGCAGAATCCTTCTATTTTCTAACAGTGTCTGAAGAGGTAGCAGGTCAGAGGGAAGGCCACCTGTTCACTTAGAGCACGGCTTATGCTTCTGTCGACTCTAATCAGTCAGCCCATCACTCAAACAATGAAATTACCATTTTGATCTTCACTACCAGAACTTTAAATTCAGCAGAAGTGGATTGGTGTTCAGTAAACTTTCAAAACTGAGATCTGAGGGCTGAACTGGTATTGACAGGCAAACTTTGACAATTAAACATTAGTGTAATTATGTGTATAATATAAGTAATGTCACTTCTTTTCTTTTCCTTTGTACTCCAAAAAGCTTCAGATGTCTGTTTGTGTGGGTGGTGGCTGTTATTGTTTTGTGGGTGTATTTTTAGTGGTTGCTGTTTTCTTTCCTTCATTTTCATCCCCACACAGTCCCCAAAGTGATATATATTGGCTGGTCATCTAGTTAACCTGCTGTCTTGGCTCTGCATTTTAAAGTGTAGCTGTAGATATAATTCATTGAGGAACAGATGGACTTTTAATTGTTCTCTAAATGTCAACAAGTAAAGCCTTTGTAGGCCCCAAAGAGGAAGAAACATTGCACAGCTGAGAGCTTCAGATGAAAGTGCTTTGTTCTGTGCTTGCAGCTCTGAAAGCAGGGCTGGCCCATGCTTGTGTTGATTTTTAACTCTCAGGACTGTTGAATGCTGAGATGCTTCTTTGGGAAGAGAGGACTTGCATAAAATGGTGTTGGCCTACTTTTTGGGTGATACTTGACTGAACATAAAGTCAGTGTGCTTTTTTCTTTTTTTGCAGCTACTGTAGGGAAGGATTCATGTGATCATGAATAATGTGTGGAGATTAAGCATGAAACAGCAGTGTTGTGGCAAAAGAAGAAAATTAGTGTATATAGAAATTGGAGGTTTTATGTTGGCTGCAAAGTAATACATATCTTTTGTTCAGAACTGCTGAAGTCTTAGCTGATGTCTAGTGCTGCATTTCAAGAAAAATGTTTACAAAATGTGGGGCAATTGAAAAAAGAAGGGAAATGACCGTCTAGAAAACACAACCAGTACCATAGTGTGAGGTACTGGGAATGAAGACTGCCAAGAGACACATCTTGAAATGCCTAGAGTGAAATACAAAGTAGAAGAGATTAAATTGTTCTTCATGTTCAAGGTGAAGTGGATAAATTAAAATTCAATGTAATTAGTGGCTTAGATTACAGTAAGAAAACTAAAAGATAGGAAGAAAATATTTTTCTATTGTGAGACTGGATGGCCTGGAACAGCTTTTCTGTGGAGATGGGGAATTGCCCACGTAGGAGACTTTTTTATAAAACAATCTAAGCTGGTAACTGCCAGGTACATTTTGGACATAATTGATATTACCTTAGTTCAGAAAGGTAGAGTGGATGAATAAACTTGATGATTTTTCCAGCTCTCTTCCATCCCACTTGTTTGTGATTTTGTGAAGCTGCATGTTGAGTGCCAGGACCTGAATTCAGCACAGTTGAATGACCCTATTCAGATGTTGGAATAAGTTTACAGAAGTGTGAAAATGTCCACATGGACAGCAAAGCCTTACAGATTTGGAAGGGTAAGCTTTAGGCTAGTTCAAGTTTGAAGGGACTTCAGGAGGTCATGTGATCCAACCTCCCAGAAAACATGTCTAGGCCCCCAGCAGCGTTCTTCCACACATCTTGGAAACATGCTTAGACCTCAGACAGCAGTGCTTCCACTTTTCTGATTTAGTGCAGTGGGCTGTGACGGTAACATCTTTTGGATTTTGTTAATCTAGTCTATAGGCATTTACAGATTTGTTACCCACAACGACATTTTCCAAATTTGATCTTGTAGCGAGCATTCTAATCAAATGCCTACTTCTTTTCCTTGATTATCTGAGAATGCAGAGTCCTCAATCTCTGGGCAACCAATACTTGACTGTTCTAATGGGTGAAATATTTTCTTTATGCCCAGTTGGGAAGCTTCTTGCTTTGGTTTATGACCACTGCCTCTTGTCTTTCTGATGTGAACCTCAGTAAGGAGCTTGGGTCTGCTGTCTTGGTAATCGCCTGTATTGGAAGAGAGCAGGCAGGGCCTAAAAACCAGGAAGATGTTGACAAGTTCTGTGCCTATGGGCTGTTGGAAAGGGTGAGATATGGGGGACAGCTTTGGCAAAGGGCCATCATCTCCCAATGAGTTCTGAATATGGTAGAGCATGTTCTCATGGGACTGACAATCATCCAGTGATGCTGGTGATATGGATGCAATTAGGAGGTGATGTAAATACTAGAAGGGTTTTTGTTTGCTTGTTTACTTTCTATATTTCTTCTGTTCTAAAATCTATTCCTGCTCATCATCCAGACCTTTCCCACCGGTCTTGAAGACTACTTCATGGTACATGCAGTGTTGCAGCTGTGAAGGCATTTGGAGTGTGAGTTTATTGGTAACAATCTGCTTTCCTCTTTTTCCGGGCAGGAATGTGCGAGGGTCACCTTCTGCCTGCGTTTTCTCTGCCACAGTTCAAGCTCGCTCACCCTTTTGGCCAAGCTGGCGAGTGAGAATTATTAACCTCCAGTGCTCTTTAATGTTTCTGTGCTTTTCAGATGTTTGTGCTCTCCTTAATCACCTCATGGAATAATTGTGTCTCTTTCCTTGTTCCCCCTGGACAGTTCATGCTTCAGTCTTTCAGTTCTTCTGGCTTGTTCAAACAATATCTTCTGTAAGTCAGAAAAATGCAGACAAGTGTCAGTGGTTTATCACATGAAACGCATGATAATCTTGTGAAGACAACCCAAAGCATCAGTTACTTATCTTGTAACAGTTTCTTATGACTTCTTAGAAATAAGTTATAATTTGCATATCAGTTTTTGTTTTGTCTATTGAAAACTGGATCTGAAAGTTGTATTTATTTCTTCCTTCAAATTTGTGTGTAGGTATAATGTGTGTGGAGCACTGGGCAAAGCTAACATTCAGCTTGGTTTGTGTTGTTGGATGTCTGCCCGGTATCCCTGTAAGAGTTGTCTGGTTGAAGTTCAATCTGTTTAAAACAGAGGAATTTATTAGTAGGTTGAGGAAAGTGCTTTTGATTTCTGTTTGCAGCTAGGAAATGCTCCTGGCTTCCAAGTTTTATTAGATATGCCGAGGAAATTTGACTAATTGAGCCTAGTTAAACTGCTTTTTTGTGTGTATTCTGTTGTTTATGAATGCATTTTTCATTTTAAGATTAAACTTGTTTTGGGCAAGGTTAAGTCTAATCCAGGAATATGCAGTGGGGCAGAATGCTTGTAATCTGCACTGTTTTGTGAAAATTGCTCTTCTGTTTTGTCTCCTTGATATAGAGGGGGATGGTCACTTCAGCACAGCAATGTGTGTGAGAGGTCCTCTCCTTTGCTCAGAAGTTACATGAATTGGCATTGTGTTATTTTTCCATTCTGAAAATAAGGAAAAAATTGTAGGATCCTGGCTGTTAACCCACTCTCTGTTCAAAATGGCCACAGTGCTACAATTTTTTGTTTAGTGTATTCATGCATTAAACTTTTTACTGATAATAACTGTATTTCAGATACATAAATTTGTAAAATGATTTTTTTTTTTTGAGTCACTTACTGTTTTCTGTAGGGTGTAGTGTTTTTTGGTTTGGTTCATCATTGTCTACTAATAATACTTTGGCCATTTAGCTGTCTTGTGTTTCTGCCTCCAGCTTCTGATTGTCAGATCCTTCAGAAAGGCTCTAGGGGTGGTATTCAAGTACTCAAACCCAATCAGTTTAAAACATGATTTTAAGTTATGCTGTAGCCCAGGATTTCAGGTACTAGTGCATTCAACACATTGTAAGACTTTTTCCCTGTGAGTCATCTTACCTTTAAAGTGTAATATAAAAATTGCGGATATTTTCCTTATCTGTTTGTCCTTTTGAGGCTGAAAGCTCTGGAGATCTTAAATGTAGATGAGGGAAACGCCAGAAGGAAAACTGCTGGGCTAAAACCAAGACACGGATATATTTGAGCGCTACTGGTGGTTGATGTGAAGTGATACTGGGATAAGGGATAATTTATAAGGTACTGGTAGGAGAAATAGCTGTAAGATTTTTGTATTTAAGGGGTCTTGACTCTGCTGCAGCTGTTACTAGTATAGGGAGTTCTCTGGGTACTACTACACATTAAGATGGGTGATGCCATGATGCCATGTGCCCTATGTCGTGTCCCCAGTTCTGTGTGCCAGCATGAGCAAATCTCTGGCTAGGAGACACTGGCCATCTTGCGTCCAAAGATGTAAATATCTAAATTATCTGTGTGACTTGTTTTAAGCTTTTTTTTTTTTTTTTTTTCCCCAGTATTGGGTCAAACTACAAAATCTTGGAGATCTGCTGCTTATAGTGTCAGCTCCGGTATTTGGGTGTCAATGATCCTATCTTCTGCGTATTTGTTCAGTATTTTACATGTTGGGGAGACTCTTCTTGCTTATTGATCTAGCAGTGGTACAACTGGAGCATGAAGGTACGGGACATCTTCAATTATTTTGCAATTAGCTGAGAAGTTTTATTCCCAAAGGAAATAGACTTCCAAAGATCCTAGGTTCTTCCCCGCAGCCTGGTAGGAATGGCAAGAGTGTAGAGCAAGGGACTTTCGAAATTTATTGTGAGGTCTCAAAGGTTCAAGGACAGCCAGAGCTTTCATACTTCTAGTCTGTAAATCTTTCTGAATATTGTTATTATGGGCCATTACGTAGTAGAGTTGTTGAGTTCAGTGTGCTTGTGACTAATGCAAAAATCACAATAGAGCTATGTATTGCACAAGGACCTCTCGTGTGGAGTGTGGGCTTTTGTTTTTGGTAATGGAGAACTGATTTTTTTTTTTTGCTCAGGTTTGTCTGAGTCCTGGTCTAGTTTGTTTACTTGAAATTATTAGCTAAGGTAGGTAACAAAAGAATTCAAATAGATTTTATTAGTTTTTTTAATATTTCCAACAAGAATTGCTAGGGGTCCTGAAGCTAGTAGTTCTGCTGTCACCGCAGGTTTTAGGTGGAGTGTCACCATTGTGCTGTTTTCCAGCTGCTGAGTCTTTGTGTTGCTTTGTTTTTGCTGCCTTTGCAAGACCCCTCTGCCAATGCCGCTGCTGTAGATTAGAGGTCAGCAATCTAAATGTGCTGCTTTGCAGTGGCTGCCCGGGATTACAGGGCTCAAGTCTTGTTACTATGAATTGAAAACTGTGATGCCTCCAGGTTAGGATGATGATGAGTAGTATAGAAAAGACATAAGTGATTGTGTACATATTTGATCCAATTTGCTGATAAGATTATCTGACCTATTCTGTAATACCCATCCGCTGGATTTGATTGAGAATCCATTTATGTGTTTAGTTAAAAACATTTGGTGGGCCAATGTTAATGGCATGGGCTTTAACAAATTCAAGTGCCAGGTCCTGCACTTGGGCCGCAACAACCCCATGCATCGCTACAGGCTTGGGGAAGTGTGGCTGGAGAGCTGCCTGGCGGAAAAGGACCTGGGGGTGCTGGTCGACAGGAGGCTGAACATGAGCCAGCAGTGGGCCCAGGTGGCCAAGAAGGCCAATGGCATCCTGGCTTGTATTAGAAGCAGTGTGACCAGCAGAAGCAGGGAGGTGGTTGTCCCCCTGTACTCAGCACTGGTGAGGCCACACCTTGAGTCTTGTGTCCAGTTCTGGGCACCTCAGCACAAGAGAGATCTTGGGGTGCTGAAGCGAGGGCGGAGGAGGGCAGTGATGCTGATGAAGGGCCTGGGCATAAATCTTCTGAGGATCAGTTGAGGGAGCTGGGACTGTTTAGATTGAGGAAGAGGAGGCTGAGGGGAGACCTCATCCCTCTCTACAACTACTTGAAAGGACATTGAAGAGAGGTTGGTGCTGGTCTCTTCTCATGGGTAATTACTGATAGAACGAGAGGGAATGGCTGCAAGCTGCAGCAGGGCAAGTTTAAGTTGAACCTTAGGACAAAATTCTTCACAGAAAGAGTGGTCAGGCACTGAATGGGCTGCCCAGGGAGGTGGTGGAGTCACCCTCCCTGACTGTGTTTAAGAGTAGATTGGATGTGGTGTTGAGGGCTATGGTGTAGGGGAGAACTTTGTAGAGTAGGGCTTATGGTTGGACTCGGTCCCAAGGGTCTCTTCCAACCTAAATGATTCTATGATTTTAAGTGAGGTGCAACTGATCCTGACCTCAAACTATAAGAGGCAGGGAAATCCTTCCCTTTCATTAGTTCCGGGTAATCCCGTTCCCTGTCCTGAATCTGTTGCTGATTTACAGTTTGAATTGATCTTGTTCTTCGTCTTCAGCCACTGGTTCTTAATCCAGTGGTCTAGGAACGGTTAACTCTGGAAGTGTGGTTGGGAAATAAGCTATTTGTAGTTTCCTATGGGCCCTACTAATTATTCATGTGATGAGGCTTACGTAAGGGCTGCATTGCAGTTGCACTTCATTTGATGACAGAGTTCTGTATTTCTGTGTAAACAAAAGTCAAGTGATAAGGCATGGGCAAGCAAAGTCTATAGTTGAAACCATGGAGAAAACAGACTTTTCTGGCAAGATCTTAAGGTGGTACTCTCTGCTTGTACTAACTGACTGTCATGTTTCTTTTAAAAAAAGAAAAAACCCTGAAGACACTTTATTACAGAAAAAGTGTGGTTTTTTTTTGTTGTTGTTGTTGTTGTTTTGTTTGGTTTTGGTTTTTTGTTTAAGTGAAATAGCCTTCATTGCTAACATTGTTCCTTGCTTTAGCACTTCAGATTTAGGGGTGAAATCAGTTCAATAGTACAATTAAAATTTGTGTAGTAGGAGTTAGCAAAATGTTAAAATTAGATTTTACACTTTAGCTTTGACATGAGGAATTGAAGTACCTGTTTTAGAGAAAATTGGAAATTCTAGAAAATATAAATAGTGTTGGTGGTGTTGTTGTTGCTTAAAGTGTTGCTTAAAGTGTTGCTCGATAATTCTGGGCTATTTGTGTAGAACAGCAGTTTAAGAAGTTTTGTGCAAATATTCAACTTTTCTTTCTAGGTATGTTACCCTAACTGGAATAAACAGCCTTCTACCCCTTCTCACTGGCCTCCAAACGTTGCTTGTAGTGCTACAGGAAATTATTTCAAGTGGGTACAAGGTTGGCCAAAACACTAGAGTTTTATTATTGTTTGGCTGCCTTTTTTTTGATGTTTACTGTGAAAGCAATGGTAGTATGGGGTAGAAGCTGGGTGCACCAATGGAAAGTCATGCACATTGTATAGGTGTGGGAGGCAACTGCCTGGTTCATAGCAGTTGGCGATGAAGAGTTCGTAAGCATGTGTTGTCTTGGTGCTGGTGGGGAAATGGTGTCTGTGACTTTTAATAAACATATGACCCTCTATGAAGGCTTTACGTAAGCCTTAGTGCAAGACCCTCCCTGTTCTTTAGGCACTTGACAGGTATGCCATGACTGCGTCATTTTGTGTGAACTCAGTTTTCCATTTCCTAGCAAGTTTCTTGTTAGCTTAGATATTGATCCCGGAAAACCTTGTTGGCACCTCTCTTGACGTACCATCCTGTTAGGTCTCATTTAACTCAAGGGAGTTTTAACTTGTCTGATCTTAAGTGCTCAGGGGAATGGGGTATTTGGCAAGTCTTGTTGCAGGGACAGTAGTCATCCCAGTTGGTTTTACTGTAGTCCTGGTCTGTGAACACTTACTGTAAGCTTACATTTCTAAGGCAGTTTGAAACAGTTTATTTAAGAATACTTGTTTTGAAAGCATCTGTGCTACCTCCAGTGCATAAGGGACTATGAACTCTTATGCAGACAAAACACAAGCGATTCGCATTGATGACTTCTGAGAGCAGCTGCGAAATGTCTGATTGAGAAGTATTATATGCCAAGAAGAGCTGAATTAATTCAGTCAAGACAAAGAAATGGGTTTTGACCCTGAAGGAGCTTGTCAGGACAGACTTTTCTTTCTGTCCCTGAGGAGCTGCAGCCAAGCATTCAGCAGACGGGGATGGTCCCAGGATCAGGTGTTGCTGCTTTGTGTGTGCTGGAGCTGCGGGAGGCTGGCAGAGCAGTGCCCAGCAGCTGTGTGCAGAACAGGAGGACTGTTCCAGAAACACAGGCAGGACCTCCCATGCCTCTAATGTAAAATTAAGAGCCCTGCTTTTAATTTGTGTGAGGTACCTCGTCACATGCATTTATTTACTTTTTTTTAATGACTTTGCACTAATAGTTTTGGAGTTTGGTTGGATTTGCAATCTAATCAGGGAACCTGAGCCCTAATGAAAAAGTAAGCCCACAGCTAGAATGGCTAGAGCAGCAGGAAGTACTTAGCCTAGCTGCTATGCCAGGGTAGATATTAGTTGTTTAAAGCAGATTCAAGTGGCAAGGAATTAGCTGGTTCTTGCTAGGTTCTATGCACAAGGTGTGAACATGGTGGTTTACATGGTGGTGCCCTACCAGAGTGTACTTCCCTTGTGGATGTGCTCTGGCCTGGAGCTAAAATTTTACTTTGTTCAAATTGTATTACTATTAGTGGTAATGCCAAACTGTAGGCTTGCTAGTGCAGTGAGGTCTGCATGCTGGTAGCAATTAAACCAGGAGAAGAATTGTATTTCCTTGCTGAATTTGTTCAGTGTGGCCAGGATGGGCTTTCTACTTGCCTGGAGCGGAAGCTCAGCTCTTAGACATGCAGACAGTCTTCTCTAATTCTATATGTTATCAAAGGTTAAGAATGTGAAGTTAACCCATGCTTTCCTGGTCAGGTAGTAGAGCATGCTTTTTCACTTGCTATTAGGCTAAAATCCCCAGTGATGTGTTGGATACCATAGTCAGTAACTTATTTAAATGGTTTTAGCTGTTAATGGAGAATCTTATAGCAGTAATATTGAAGCATCTCCTCTTTAACTTTAGTCAGGCAATAAGCATCAGTTTCATCAGTTTTTGTTGTTTGCTGGTTTTTTTTTTTTTTTTTTTTTTTTTTTAAGTCATTCTCCTACATGTTTTTCCATCTTTACATACAAGATGTTCTTTTGATATTCTTTTCTACTGGCAATAATAAGCTGGGCAATGTGGAAGAAGTGGCCATAGTGGCTGCAGCTTTTCCCCCAATGTAATTGTCTTTGCCCAAATAAACAACTAAGAAGTTGAAATAATTCCAATTAGTCATATATTTAGTAAAAATATGAAGTTATTTAGAAAAACTTTCTGCTTGATCAGCCAGAAGTTTGTTTTTTCCATGCAGCATCTTCATTTTAACCAACTTCCCAATTTTCTGCCAGAACTATTTTATTGAAAATGCTTCTGATGGTTTGTTGCCTTTCTTCAGGGTAACACATCTGAGCGCGTGCTGCAAGTGTTTTCTTCTGTGAGAACTGAAGGTGTACAAATGAAGAGAACTGGATCTGACTAAGAAGCTACTACCATGCACTTCTGTAGTCCTGTGTATATATTGTCTTGAAAGTCCTGTATTACTTTCACAGACTGGACAAAAGGCTGAGGATGTTAAATGGTGGCAGCTTGGCCCTTGGTCCCCATCTTCTTACTAGCTGTGGAATGTGAATTTGTGTGTGGAAACTGGCTTTCCTGTGAAGTTCCAGATTCCAGTGGATTTTTTGCACAGACTATGTTGGGCAAGGCCCTGATAATCTTCACAGTGGTACCAACTGCAAACTTGTTTGACTAGTCAGCTGTGAACAGTCCCTTTCATTTCCTTGTTATTCAAGCTCTAGTTATTTCAGCTTTTCACTGGTATTTCCATATAAATGCTAAATATTCTCTCATTAAAAAAATGCTTCTTTCCGCCCTCCGCCCAGTCCTGTCTCCACTACATCTGAAAACCAGCCTGCAGTTAGCAGAAGAAAAGGTTATGGCCTATAGATAATCCAAGTTTTGCAGCTGGATGAAACCTCATGGGGACTGCTGTTAGTACCAAGAGACTTGCAAACATCTCAACTATTGGGGGCAATTGGAGAACAGCCGGGGGAGTTTGAGGACTGTCAGTTCATATTTATCTAAAATGCTTGCTTGCAACCAAAGAGAATCAAGCATAGAGCTGAGCAATCAATTCTGAGTATGACTTGGTGGAAAAATGCTACCTGCTGAATTTCTAGCATAGTTTTCTGATTCCCCTGACTCTCAATTTACTAGAGGCCTTCTTTTAAAGCATCATCTGAAGCCAACAAAGAGTGGTGAGATGGTCAAGTCTTCACAGAGCTGCTAAACAGAGTGTTACTGCACAAGAAAAGATGGAAAAATTGATACCTGATTTTTGGTGCTGTTCCTTCTAAAGTGGATGTTTCTGCAGCTTTGCAAATAGGATGAATAGATGAAGGAAAGAATAACAACCGGGGATTGACATTCAGACATATAAAAATATGTAGCTGAACCAAAAAGACAGAAGAAAGGGGGATAATGTTCCTTTCTGTTTTGCAAGTCTTAAAACAGATAGAACTAAATAAAGCAAGTGGGTTATTTCCCTTACTGCACAGCTAGGATTTACCAGCTCAGAGCTTTCAGTAGCTGCTTGAACAGTCTACCTTCTGTTTTGAAACAGAGCAATGTCTGTTCAGTAGAAACAGTCAACAATAAATATGAAGAAATTTTCTGTAGTTTGCTTTGGAACTTGGTGGATCGGGTGTTATGGATACAACACTTTTTTTTTTCCCCCTCTTTTTTTAACAAGGAGTGGCAGAAAAGTCATACAGTGGTTTTTGTTCCAAGAATGTTGCACTGAAAATTAACAGTGAAGGCACTATTCAGGGCACATTACTGAAACGTTGTTTTTAGCTGTCTTATCCCATTGTGAAGTGTCTTCTTGTTATTTTAGTTGTGCTGGCTAAGTAGACATTTCAGTAATGATTAATGACAACTCCTAATTTTCTTTTTAACTGACCTGATCCTCCTTTCTGTTGTGGGATTATTTAACTGTAATTACTTGGGAAATGGCTTGTAGCTTTAGCTATAATAAATGTGTTGGTAACTTTGTGTTTGTTTTGAGTTAAATGAAGTTGGTGAAATGTAATTTCGTAAGTGGCTCATAAGTGTAAAGCAACCAACTGCCCTAGGCTTAAGAATATATAACTGGGAAGGTAAATTTTCTGTATGGAGCTGAAATAAAGCAAAACAGATTTCAGAGCTACAGTAGCCTTGTGAATGTGTAGTGATTTCAGGACTACAGCTCTTATGGACTTGGAGAGTGAGTGTGTGTGTGTGTGTGTGTGTGTGTGTGTTAGAAAAGAAAGGGAAATCTGGGGGAGGGAAGCAATAACTAAGAGTTCTTTGCTNTAATTAGTTTCCTTTTTTTTTTTTTTTTTTTTTTTTTTTAAGTTATTCTATTCTGAAGAAGTGGTGAACTTCTAGAAATAGGAAAACTAACCATGAAGAGGAAGAAATTGGATGAAGCCTAGTGTTGGCATGACTGACTGACAGGTTTTTGGTCATCTGGATAATCTTGCATTACATCAGTTTTTCTCTCCTATCCGAAAAATTATTTTCCTGTAGTGAATAAACATTGTTTGGTTTGCTTGTTTCTGAATATACTTGGGGTACTTATTCTTTCTTTTCCTAAAGGTAACTTGGAATGTGAGAAAGTTTTGGAATGTATGTACTTATTCATAAAATATTTCACTTATTTGTATGAAATATTTTTCTTGTAAAGTCAAAGGAATAACTTTAAAGGTAAACCAGATTTTCTTTTTTTCCTTTGTGAGGGTGTGCAGAAATAGTGTCATTGCTCTGGAAGCAGGAGTTGTCAACTTTTGGACCAGAAAGTCACTGTCAGTTCTGTGCCTTTAATTGAAAATACTATGTGGGCATTATTAGTGCATTTACTGGTGTACTGTGGTGTTGTGGGCAATGTTTTTGAAACCAGCTGTCTTGTAAAACTGTGGTTTTTAGTATAGTTTGAGTCTTGCAATTATAAAGTAGTTACAAGTAGGCGTTTCTAAAGAATTGGCACCATCTGTGTTTGTGTTAGGAGTGGTATACTTCTTACATCTTGGTATGCTTGGAAGTTTGGGGTATTTGGGCTCTGGCTTACAAGATGTACTTGAATTACCCCCAAGTCTCCAAACCCTAAATATGACTGAGTTCAGGTTTGCAGGTGTTTGGGCTGTGGTTTAGTGACTTTTTTTCCTGTTTTGTGTAATTTATTTTTTTTTCCAAATACCTCTTTTCCCTTTTATACCTAAATAAATGTTTTTTCTGTAGCCTGGTAAAGCAGCAGTGGTTACAATATTTTGGAGAGTTGGATAGAAACAAACTGTCTCTAAAATACTGGCAGCACTTGTTATCATGACTCATTACCAGGCTGCTGAGCTCTGCACTCTTCAAGCTTTTCTTAAACTCTTTTGATTAAGTTTTTTCATCTTAAGTTATGTATAATGACATTTGTTTCGCAGATTTAATCTCTGTTAAGCGTTCATTCATATAGCAGAAAGATGCTACAGAAAGTGTATTTCCTTTCCTGATACTGCCCTAATTACATAATTAACCCCAGGCTCTGGTAAGGTTTACCAGTGGTGTGACTCAGCCACTCCTTACAGCTATGCACCCCAGAGCCAGAATGATGAGAGCTGTTAATTTATGTGCTAAAGCTACAATTTAGAGAAAAAAAGCCCTGTAATTTGCAAAAGAAATATAGAATTGCTTTCTTCATGGCTCCCTACCCACAGATGTACTTGATTGCCTAACTGACCTCTTTGGATCTGGGAATGCATTAGTTGTAGACACTTACTTGGGGATGCACCACAAGACCTTTCTTTCCACTTGAATTTGTGACCTTTTTATTCTTTAAGCACTTGTTCATGGTCCCTAATCAGGAGAGACAGCTTCTCCAGACTAATTAGCTACATGGAGACAAGGTGTCTGTGGTCCCTTTCAGCACTGGAACATGTTTGACCCATGATTGCTGGGACCAAGATCTCTATTCTGCAACTTTATCGGATGATACAGATGTGCCTACATTCCCATATGGTAGGAAATTAATTTTTCAGTTTCAGGAAGGCCTAACTCCTTGTTTTTCCTTTCTTGCTAATACACTGTAAATACATCAAGTGTTAATAAATTAAACTTTGCAGTGTTTGTTTTGATCTCATTTTCTCTAAAATACTGTGTTATTTCTCTTCTAGTTTTCTGAGAGTTGTTAGACAACACTAAATGTTCACAGAAAGACCCAAGGCTAGTAGCACAATTTTAAGAAAAAACCCATTTGCCTTAGAAATGTTGTTTCCCGTATCAGTTTAGTTCTAATCAAATTGCTCTTGGATTTGGAGGCGTGCCAGTCCTGTGCTTGGCAGGCACGTGGAAGCTTATGGTAGTGCTGCTTTTCCACTGCAGCTGACCTTGTCTTGAACTAGAAATAATGAAGGCCTGTACAAATCCTGCAACACAGTCTCCCCTTTTCTCTCTCAAATGTCAAATTGTTCTCCAAAGCTGTGGATTTCTTCACTCGCCAGGGAGTAAATTAGTCCAGGAGAAATCATAAGAAGGGGGTTTGGATGAAAGCATTCATTCATGTTATGAGGAAAGATGTTGGAGGCTTACTAGATTGATGTACTGGAGGGTGTTTTAGCCCTTCTCTGGGAGGTGGGGATGGGGAAGGGAGCGTGTGGGGCAGAAGGTCTGTGTGAGGGAAGGTGTCGTGGTTCTGACCAATCGGACAGATGATGACCCTTCCTCCCCCCCCACTAAGGAAAAGAGAGGAGAGGAAAAGATTAAAGATTCAGGAGTTTAGATAAAAACTAAACTACTTTAATGAAATATAAATAATAATAATATAATAAACAATAAAAAGAAAAATTAAAAAGTATAAAAGAAAGGATAAAAAAAAGTATACAGTCTATACAAAACCGTATCAGGCTCCCAGGATGATGATCATGTCACCAGCAGCACCAGTGAACGTCCCAGGCTGGACTCGGTGACCGACAGGAGCTGGATTCCGGATCAGGATCAAAGGCAGACGGACAGACAGGGTCCTCCTCAGATGTCGGCCATTGAAGGAAGAAGCTAATGACCCTCTGATCCCTCAGCTTCTATACTGAGCATGATGTGAATGGGATGNTTTGTTTGTTTGTTTGTTTTCCCTTGGCAAAAGCAGGGGACTGTGCCTGTCAGTGTGAGGGTGCCATCTGCACTGCACAGCCTGCTAGGCTGTTACAGAATTGCACAAGAATTAATCTGAAATCATACTGCTAAACTGTGTTCTGGGTAGCTGTCGTGCCTGCCCAGTGATGCAGCTATTGTAGGGGGCATCAGAAATGAAGCAGAAGCCACAGCCTGCGAATCCGCCTCGGCCTGGCACTGCAACTGTAATCCCCAGCTCACGGACTGATGAGCTGCTCAGACACAAGCTGCTGAAAAACGTAATTGTTTTTTGAAATTAAATTTGTGTTTGAAAAAAAAAAAAATAAAAAATCTCTAGAGGTTGCGTGGAGAAGAGAACTGGACAAATTGAGTTACAGCAGTGATATATTTCTGCAACTTAATCGGATTCTGGTTTTCCATTTGCTGCCTATTCACTACATGCAAACTGCAAGTGATAGTCTGCACCACCAAAACAAAGTATTCTGCATGTGTATTTTTGTATGTGCCTTTCTTTGTTTACAGTAAAATAAGTTAGCTACTGAAAATGCAACATCTCAGAGTCCATTTAGCAATTTAGTGGCTGATTTAGCTGGATGTTTTAAGCTAAGGGCTTAATGATCACATTTAATAGCTAAACGTGAAGCGATGCTGATACCTGTTTATCAGCACCCTAATAGGATTTCAGAATACAATCTGTACTGTATAGATCCTGCCCTAGCTTCTGCCACAGTCACAGAATCACAGAATTGTCTAGGTTGGAAGGTACCTTTTTGAGATCATCTAGTCCAACCATAAATGTAACTGATAAAAAAAAAAAAAAGACAACCCATCACTAAACCATGTCACTGAGCACTGTCAACCCAATGTCCTTACTATATCTTTCAGTCCAAGAGCAGGCCTGGAAGATTTATTCCCCGGTGTTGCCACACTTGCAGCGAGATACCTGCTTGCTGTGTCTGAAAGTTTTCTGGTGTCTAAAGGCAATCCTTGGTATGCATGCAAAACATCTGCCTCACTCGTGCTTGCCCAGGGAGCTGGTGCAAGTTTAGAATCATAGACTCGCAGAATGGTTTGGGTTGGAAGGGACCTTAAAGATCACTGAGTTCCAGCCCCTCTGTGGGCCGGGACACTTCCCAGTAGAGCAGGTTGCTCAAAGCCCCAGCCAGCCTGGCCTTGAATACCTCCAGGGATGGGACATCCACAGCTTCTCTGGGTAACCTGTTCCAGTGCCTCACCACCCTCACAGGGAAGAATTTCTTTCTGATGTCTAATCTAAATCTCTTCTCTCAGTTTAAAACTATTACACCTTGTCCTATTCTCCACTCCCTGATAAAGAATCCCTCCCCATCTCTGCAGTAGGCCCCCTTCAGATACTTCAGGTACCCCTTTAAGTACTGCATGCGAGCTATGCCTGAACTCTGCCTGGTTTCTGTGGACTCTGGGCACACACAGCACCTGCTGCAGTACTGAGCTCAGTCTACACCATGGCAGCCATGGCAACTTTGGAGAAACGCTGATGGGAGTGGTGCCCAAACCTTACGTAAGAGCGATTGAGTTACAGCAGCGAAGAGTGGGTGCTCCCATCCCTGGCTGGGTGACTGGCGTGTGCCCCTGCCTGTCACGGGCCGAGCACGTTCTCACGGTGGGAGCTTACCCGAGGCGGGGGGGGGAAAGGCTTGGCAATGGGCTGGGTGGCCAAGTGCCACAGCTTTGGCAATTGTTATAGTTGTGTATCCTGTAGTTGTTGTAACTTGCATATCTGTAATTGCCTGTCCTTTTTACATCTTGGAATCGTAGAGTCATTCAGGTTGGAAGAGACCCTTGGGATCATTGAGTCCAACCATAAGCCTTACTCTACAAAGTTCTCCCCTACACCATAGCCCTCAACACCACATCCAATCTGCTCTTAAACACAGTCAGGGATGGGGACTCCACCACCTCCCTGGGCAGCCCATTCAGTGCCTGACCACTCTTTCTGTGAAGAATTTTGTCCTAATGTCCAGCCTAAACCTACCCTGCTGCAGCTTGCAGCCATTCCCTCTTGTTGTATCGCTAATTGCCCGTGAGAAGAGACCAGCACCAACCTCTCTTCAATGTCCTTTCAAGAAGTTGTAGAGAGGGATGAGGTCTCCCCTCAGCCTCCTCTTCCTCAAACTAAACAGTCCCAACTCCCTCAATCGATCCTCGGAAGATTTATGCCCAGGCCCTTCACCAGTTTCATTGCCCTCCTCTGCCCTCGCTCCAGCACCTCGAGATCTCTCTTGTGCTGAGGTTCCCAGAACTGGACACAATACTCAAGGTGTGGCCTCACCAGTGCTGAGTACAGGAGGACAATCACCTTCCTGCTTCTGCTGGTCACACTGTTTCTTATGCAAGCCAGGATGCCATTGGCCTTCTTGGCCACCTGGGCACACTGCTGGCTCATATTTAGCCGCTTGTCCCCAGCCTTTTCTACCAGGCAGCTCCAGCCACACTTCCCCAAGCCTGTAGCGATGCATGGGGTTGTTGTGGCCCAAGCACCTGGCACTTGGCCTTGTTGAAGGCCATGCCATTAACATTGGCCCATCGATCCAATCTATCCAAGTCCCTCTGTAGAGCTTCCCTGCCCTCATGCAGATCAACACTCCCACCTAACTTGGTGTCATCTGCAAACTGAATGATAGTACACTCTAAATTGTCTAGATCATCCGTAAATATATTTAAAATGAAATATCCCCAATACTGAGAAATCTTAATACCAGTGTGCATAATTCTAGTGATTGTTGTCATTAACATGAAATTATATCATTAGCTGATACCACTGCACACTAATGATTGAGGCATCCAGAAACAGAGAGTCTCTCTGCAGAAGTGGCACTGTTACAATGTTACTCTGGATCTATCTTGCACTTTGCTTGCTTTCATTATAAGGATGGTTTTTATTCCATTATTCATTTGGTAACTGAAGTATTTTATGAAGGCTTGTTTCTTCTGCCCTCAAGGGCTGCTGATACTTATGGCTTACCTGGGGACAACTGCCTGGCCGGCAGGAGACAAATCATCCGGAGTTTACTGGAACAGCATAGGGTTTTTTTTTATGCTAACCTTGGGGAGACATTGCTAGATGGTATGATTTTTAGGCATTGGGTTTGAAACTAATTTGTGAATTCTGAAATGGCTTTAAGAAATATCACAATGATTTATTTTTTTTCTCAGAAGGAGTTGGGCGGGGAGGTGAGGGTATGGGGGGTGTGGGGGGGTGTTCTGGGAGTTAAAAAGCAGGGTAAAAGCATCCTGAAACAATTCTCAGACTTTTCATACTTGTTTTGCTGGCCAGCAAAAACCTCTTTGGAAATGCTGAGGAGGACATTACAGAGCTACATCAGCACTAAAGGTTACTGAAAGATAACTCAATAAATATGAGCATTTATTTATTTTATTTAGAGCCCCAGACTGTCTTGCCCCAGGCGGCAGAGGTGCAGGAGCTGTTCTGCTGAGATGGGCTGGCAACAGAACAGAAACTCCTAATGGCTGATGGCTGCTGGCATGAAAGCTGAAAGGCTTATTCCTCTGTCCTTATTACTGCATTAACAAGAGATAGACATGACATTTGTTGTATACCAGCCTCTTTCACATTCTGAAACCTCTCTGAGCCTAACTGAGTTAACATGCCAATCAGCTATTTTGGATGAGTGTGTTCAGAGTTGTGGTCTCATTTTGTGTGCTGATTGTCATAGAAGCAAACATGCTTCCAATTGGTGTGCTAGTAAAAATACCCAAAAGCTTATGCAAGCAGAAGTACCAGGTGTCTCTTGAATGAAATCTGTTTAGCCTTCTTTACTCCTGCCCTCTCTGTTGTGAAGGAGTTATGTTTAATGGGAGTGGTTTGTTGAGCATAAATACAATGGAATAGAAAGGAGAGGGAATCGTGGTGCCAAAGTGATGGCAGGAAGCTGTTTTCTCTCTTTCTGGTTTTGGAGGATGAGTGTTTGTTTCCAAGTTTATATTGCCTGCTATATTTTATTAAATGTTTTGTTAGGTGTTCTTGGACTTAATATTTTGTATATGTATGCTTGCATGTGAAGCTGCAGTGCATGATAGTTAACGGGTGTAGTATAGTGAGAGAGGAGTATCGGAAAGTCTTGGGTTCACACTTTACCTTGTTTCCTGCTCAGCCCTGCATGTGGTTTGAGTGATCTTTGAATTTGTGCTTTTCTGAGCAAAGTGAACACAATCCTGTCCCCACAGCAGAGTTTAATAAGAAAAAAACTTTACATGGGACTTCACTGTCATATTTTCTTTTTTCCAACACTCAGCTTCTGGCTATTTATTGCTGTCTGAAAGATAATTCTCTGATTTTTATTTTTTAATAAAACAAGAATAACTTGATGCTTTACCCTTTGTAGATCACTTTTAGAAGTTATCATTTGCTTATTGCTGTTCTGTACAGGTGCTAAGAAAGCATATGGTAAATGTTGTGATAACTATCCTTTGTTATAATATTTGCAGTACTTCACATGGAGATGCAAAATAAAAATTCACTGGTCTCATTTTGTTTAGTATATCAAATGAGATTAAGGGATGGCTTGAGCATAGATCTGGGGATATTCTGTGGAAAAGATAGATAAAATGCAGGCTCTTAAATGAACAGAGATAAAATTGTTCAGTAGCTGAAAATGGATGTTTGTATATACATATATCTGTCAATCGATACCCTTAAATATCCATATATATATATATAAATAATATATGTTTATATCATTGGGACAGTATTTCATCTCTAAAAATAAACTAAGATAAGATTATTTTCAAAGGGACATTATGATATTATCTAGTTTAAACAGGAGTAAATTCTGGGAAGCCTGTCTTGCCTAATACAGGGTATTGACCCTGTGATTGCAGTAGTCCCTGAACTGTATTATGTGAATCTGTTTGGGCTGACAATATTTTTAGCAGAGACCTCATGCACCTATTCTACTGAGAGATTAGTTCCAGTACAATACAGGTCATTACTGTGTCACCACTAGCTATTTTAGCCCTCCCTAATTAGACGGCTTGTCCCAGTGTGCTGAGGCAGAATAGATTTAGGGGATTAAGTTTCATGTGTGTGGCCTGGAGGTTCTGCAAAGTACATGTAAACAAGAGTTGGGTGTGTTCCTGCTTTGGAGAGGAGGAGAGGGAAGGATGGAAGGCAAAAGGTTGCTTGGGAAGTTGCCACATCTAAGAAGATGTGATTAGAAATAAGTAGAAAACACCTGATTACATACAATTGAGACAGTAGACTGAAAAACAGGTGAGATGGGGCCATGCTGAAGACAAAATGGGTGAAGTCAAATTGGTCTTGGAGAAATATCACAGTGGCAGACTACCAGGCTGGGAACTGGGCAAGGTGATGACCAAATGAACTCTTTCCCATTTTAAAACGTGAGCACTGCCTGCTTTGCTCACAGAAGCGACCATGAGTGTCCTGAGAGTGGGAAAGATGTCACTGTAAGCAGAAGGAAAAATCACTTTCCCAATTGATGTGTAGGGTGGTGATGGTGAAGAATCTAACTTGCATGAGGACTGTTACCTACTGGACCACACATTCAGCATGAATAATGAGATTTTGAGAGCCATGAGGTTCAGGCATCCACTCACAGTGCTCTTAAGTAGCCAGAAGGCAGGTTGAAGATGAGGCATTTGTTGCTTACTCATAAAGGCTATCACATTTGATTGGTGCTGACCTAACCAAGGGAGCTATCTAGACTTCAGAGCATGAAGTATCCCTTGAGTAGACTTTGGGTTGCGTGATGATCTCGTCTGCACATCCTTTTTGGGGAAGACATCTTTCAAACCTGATGCAGCTGTGATCTCTCTGGTTGCTACCTTCCAACTCCGTGGCAGAGTGGGACGTTGTCTGAGAGCAATTACAAAGTGACGAGGTACACTGTCTGTGGGGTGAAGCTTTCCTGATGTGTCAAGTCTTGCTTTGCTTTTCCTTTGTGCTGCATATGCACTGGTGAGACACTACTTTTCCCTCTTCGTGCTGCCTTCAGATTTAGGGGTAAGTTCAGGGAGGAAGGACACCATCATCGTGTCTGGGTCTCTAGATGCTGTGTTATAGCCCAGAGGAATTGATTGAGCTGGTAACAAGCTGCTACTAGTGACACAGATTTCCATCAGCTCAGCTGGTTTCTGGAATGGTATCTTGCTGTGGTCTGATGATGGTTATATACATAATGCACTTGAAGCTCGCTGTTGTCCTGGGTTTTGTAGCAGAGAGCAGTCAGAGGTGCTGGCTGGCTGCATGGCTGGGAGCTTGCCGGGAGGATTCTCATGGGAAGTCTCTGTAGGCTGACATCGAAACTGTTCACTTCACAGACCTGTCATCACTGTAATAATTATCATGCAAATTATTGATATTTTAGGCATACTGTTCCTCTTTGAGGTCACTCCGAGCCTTTACTTAGTAGTAGAAAGGAGACAATTATTCATCACCTGTCATAATTGCATCAATTCCTCAGCGGAGAAAGTTAATTTTGAACTTAAAAAAAAAAAAAAAAAAGAGTTAAAATATCTGAAGAACAACTCCAGTGTTTTTTTACTTGTCAACCTTTCTTCTACAGGTCAGTACTAAAAGCCTTTCAGAACTGTGAAAGAAGCAGGGGTTTTGGGGTACACAAAAGTTACTTAATTTTGAAAATTTATTTTCCATCTTGACATTTTTTGTTTTAGGAAAGGTCTTTCTAGGCTTTCTTGTACCAGAAAACAATGGGAGGGAATACCTCTGGAGCTTTAGAAGCCCAGTTTAGAAGAGTTCATGCTTGTAAGAACAATTGATTGCTTTTGTGCTGTCTGCACTGGATTAGTGAAAGAATAAGAGTGCTTAGTCTTAAAAAGAAGCTTGGCCCCTGATTGATTTCACGGTATTAAAATAAGGCAGTGGAATAAGCTACCAAGTTGGCTTTTCCAAATATTAGTGTTATAGGCAGCATGCTGCAAAGTATTATAGGCAGAATGCTCAATTTTTCTGGTTGTGTAGAGTGCTTTTAGGAAAGACATGTGATTAACTTCTTTCTGAAGACTTTCTCACCCTACCTAGAAACAAAAGGTATTTTATTCTAAAATATTCATTAGTTTAGAACAAAGGAACTTTTTTACAAGCTTAGATATCTGTTTGCCGGGTTTTGTGTTTAGTGGACACAGGTGCTAGTGGATCAAATTAGTTGTTAGTGAAGGAGCTATATAAGTCCTGCATTATTTTTGGTGTTTCATTTCATTTAAGGGGAAAAACCTTAGGATAATTATGATGTTGTTAGAAAATCTGTGACCTATATTACACGCTCCATGTTGTTAAATGCAAATACTGTTTGTAGAATATTTTGTGCTTATTTTACACATCATATAATAATTTCTTTTAATGATTCTCTTCAAAGGTTTGTTTAATTTCCACTCCACACTAGAGGGTATGCTGATAAGGGAGGTTCCTCCTGATCATTAATGAATTTTCTGTAAAGGAATCAGTGTGCAGAAAATCTTACAAATAAATTATGGTTATTCTCTAGTGTCATGCAGTTGGGATATAGTAAAACCTTTAGAACAAAAATTGTGAAAAATACTCCTGACAGCAATGCGTGTCTCTGAGTGAAAAATTTGTAATCCACAATAAAAAGAAGATGCATAGTGCTCCGTGTGATTTTTTGTCTTACAGGCAATGTCTCACTTGAACTATAGTATATGTGTGCTGATATAATTTGAATTAGTCTGCAGTCCACCCAGAGCTGCTGGAGAGTTGCTGTGTCAGCAAGCATTGGCACCATTGCAGAGGATCAGTAGGTAGCTTTGGGCCCTTATGCTTCCATTAGTTTTTGGAACAAGTTTCATGTGTTTGGACTGGCGTGTTTTGGCCTAGTTTCCTCTGAAAGGGTTATAATTGGCATGCACTGAAACCAGTTAGTGATCCAAACCAACATGTGGTAAGTCAAGATGTCAGGGGAATTTGCTTCAAGACAGCACAACTACTCCAACCCAAACACAAGTGTAGATATAGCCCTTGGAGCATGGAATATGAAATGAGTATGTGCCCTTAACGTAGACTCTGTGTATACAGATCTTCAGCTTTGACATTGTGTAACCAAGGTAAATGTAGGTACTTGAAGTTTGATATGAATGGAGAATCTGTATTAAATATTCTGGGATTTTGTTTGAATGTAGCTATACTGCTGATGTTTTGTCACCCTTACATATAGTCTAATTTGTCCTGTCCCTTAAACTCCACCCATTGCTTGGGTTTTTTTATTTTATTTTGTGTGCTTTGAGAACTTGGAAACGTGGTTGGGTTTTTTGTTAAAAAGGTATTTAAAAACCAAACCATTAGCTAATTACGGCTAGAATGATGTGTTATGCTGGCTAGATTTTTTCTTCCTGATAGTTAACCATTTAACAAATTGAATTGCAAACTTCTACAACCTTTTTCAGTCATGGAGCTAGTACATGAATTCAATTTTGGCAAGACTGCAAGAGTATTAAGAATGCAAAGGAATTAATAAAAAGATAGCATAGAAGAAGTCTAAGATGGCAACATCCTATGAAGTAGTTTGTCAGGAACTGAACAAATGGAAATAACAGCTGGGATTTGTCTCAGTGGGGAAATAATGAGGAATAAGACACTCATACATTTAGAACTTGTTAGAAATTGTTCTTTTTATTTTCCTCTAAAGGTATGCTACTTTTCTGAAACCAAACATTTCACAGAAGTATTCTGTCTGTGACATAGCACCTTTACTGTCAAAAGAAAAGGAGAAATGTCAGCCTTCTCCTTGTTTTCGCAGCACGAGGCTTTCATTTAAGATGATACGTGGGCCTTGGGTGTTCATGCTCCCAAATTTCCACTGAAACTATCCTGGTTTTTTTTTCCATATTACTGTTTCTATTAAAAAAAAATAATCAATTTTAATGATGAAAACATGAAAAAATCTGGTAAAACTGGAAAGCTTGATTTCAAAGACTGAAATGGATCGTGCAAGTTAATGTTTGGTAATGCAAGGTAGCCATGCTTAGAAAGCTGGATGTTTCTGTAACTGGTCAGCTTGATGTTGGTTGGTGAACCTTCATGGAAGGTCACATCCTTTGCGTAGAGTTGTATGAATGGGGTTCTGATGCAGTCAGTACCCTGGCTAAGACAGCTGGAAGCTTCCTGGCTTGATGAAAAGTTCTGATTTTGTCAGTCAGTAAGGAATTCTTTTCAGATCTCTTATTTACATTGTTTGTATGCCCCAGTTTTTGATGACAAGAATTTCTAATAGTTCTTTCTGTCTCTTCCAAAACAGAATTAGACCACAGCTAGCCAAAGAGAAGATTGAAGGATGCCATATTTGTACATCTGTCACACCTGGTGAACCTCAAGTGTTCTTGGGAAAAGATAAGGCCTTCACTTTTGATTACGTCTTTAACATTGACTCTCAGCAAGAGGAGATCTATATTCAGTGTATAGAAAAACTGATTGAAGGTTGCTTTGAAGGCTACAATGCCACTGTCTTTGCTTATGGCCAAGTAAGCTTTACAATTTTATTTTTAAGTATTAATTTTTGAATAAACAGTTTCTTGTAGCTGATCTTAGAAATCTTGGAATGCACAAACCTGTTTTTTAATGTCTTAGTTTTATTTTTAATGAGATCTTGTAGGAGACTGTTTAGGAGTCTGTATAGATTCTGTGTAGAATTACAATTGAAACACAGAAGGCGCGTGTGTGTGTGTATATACATATATATATCAGGGTTATGAAGTAGGTCCACATTAATAGTAAAACTGGAAATAGCATGAGTCCCTGTAATTCCTGAATTTAGCCCGATGCAGCAGTACAAATCAGTGACTTCCTCAGTTGATTTATAGATACAGATTGCACTGAGACTCTCTTCTGAGCAATTATCCTTCCCTCTTCCACTTTTGGGAAATGGAACTTTTTTTAAAATGGTTCAAGGGAACTTCAGCCCACACTGTTTTTTTTTGTCGGCAAAAATGTGGAGATCAGATTCCAGAGCTATAGGGAACACACCCTCTCAGAGCACTGGGTACACATTTTACTTTTTCAGAGCCAAAATATCATTGAGCATAGTGTAGAGAACATGTTATTGTCTTCTGAGTGTTCCTTTAGGAATTGATTGCACAAAATTTGGTCTCAGATGCTGAATTTCACCACTGTTAAATGTCATCTCAAGTCAGCTGGATGAAGTCGAGTCCTAGTGAAACGAAGCGTTTTGCAGATCCAGTTTAGTAGATTATGTTCAGCTGCACGATACTATCTTTGTCTTAGACCTGACCCACTAATTAAGGGAAAACACAGCACTACCTTGTCTTCTAGAGGACTTCACTTTTAATTAAACTACCTTCCTAGTTGAAGATACAGCTTGTATTCGTCAGTGCTGTCTATAAATTGAGAACAATGATAATATTCTCCCTGAGATATTCAGACATCATAATTAAGGGAGTCATTTGATCTGTTTCACTAAAGAATTGCAAATGCTGCTTCTACCTTCAAAATGTGTGCTTTAATTAACAGTCTTGGTTGAAAACATTAACTATTCTTTTGACCTCAGAGATGATAGCTCAAGGCTGATGTAAGCAGCTTAGAGGAAGCATGTAGGGGAAAGGTTATACAAGAAAGCTGGGACCAGTTCAATCTTTTCTGTGATCTGTGGATAAACAGCAGAGTTTGTCCAGTTTCTACTGTTTACAGGTTTTTCAAAATGTCTGTTATTTTGCCTGTTAGTATTGTAAAGAGGACAAACTGAGGTAGTGGTAACTATCTGGCACTGGTGTTCACAAACTGCATTTCTTGGCGATGATTCGGTCCAATTAGCGTGTTCTAGTGACTACTCCTTTTTAATTTTAGACAGGTGCTGGCAAAACATACACTATGGGCACTGGATTTGATGTCAACATAACAGAAGACGAACAAGGCATTATATCACGTGCTGTTAAGCATCTTTTCAGATGTATTGAAGAAAAAAAACAAGCTGCTATTAAACAAGGACTTCCACCTCCAGATTTTAAAGTGAATGAACAGTTCTTAGAGGTAAGAG
>VZTM01009332.1:8845-25636 GCA_013400555.1 Jacana jacana | reverse complement strand
AACTTCATGTGTTTTTTTTTTTTTTTTTAAGAAAGCCAAGTAACCAATCTTTCCAATTGCTACTTCTGCATTTGTTTCCCATGAGGTGTTTTAAATTAATTGTCAAGATTTCAAAAGGAAATTTTGTGGCGTTTGCTTCAGCAAACTTTCAATTATGAAAAAGATCTTTTTTATCTTATTCCAATTATTTTAGTAGCTTCCTTTATAGCCTTATTTTGAAGTGTAGAAATAGTTACAATAGACATCATTTACAGTCTCGGTGCAACATACATTTGTTGTGGGGCCTGTTGCTCTTGCCTGTCTGTAATTCTTTATAAAACCTTAAAGCAAGAAACTATAACCCGTCCCTCCTCCCTGCCCGCTCCCCCCACCCCTCAAAAAAACCCAAACAAACAAACCAACCAACAACAACAAAAACAAAACCAGAAAAAAACAATCAATTGTACTTTGTGCCTTTGTATAGTGACCTTGCTTTACCCGCGCCTGTCACTTTGCCACAGATTTCTTTAGCTTTCAAAATCTGTTCAGGAGACTTGTTAAATAAGGCAGAAAACCTAGCATAAAAATACTTCTTTCTGTGATCCCCAGTGGTTTAGAATTGGGCTTCTGTGTCATTGTTCTCTCTTTCATTACACCCAGAGAAGACCTGGGTCGGTGTGTGAATGAACTGTTCCCTTTGTGTGTTCTTGTAGACATAGCTACTGGTGAGAGAGGTCATAAGATCTGTGATCTTTCCAAACAGCAGCAGCTGTTTAAGCCTTGCAGCTTTTGTGCTGTGTCTCCTGTCCATGGAACTATTTTTTAAGTTGATTGATTTGGGCATAACATATTTACATTCATTACCAAGCTGCAAAATTTGATATTTTAAGCACAAGGAGAGGAAGAATTAATTTAAGGAAGAACAGGTGCAATATTACTTCAGTAATCGCAACTTTATCTACTTCATGGGTGGGGGGGGAACTCCCCACTTTATATTACCCAAGACAAAGCTGTTGGTTTTACTATTGCTGAAGTAAACTAGGTCCTTCAGTCATATGTTGCTATAACTGTTTTAGAGATTAACAACTGGCATTAGTTTTGCACTAGCATAGGTTTGGCACTAACCACCTACTAACCTTAAGCAAGGCTTTTTGTTGCTCTGGCTAATGTTTGCCTAGAGAGGGTCTAGGCTTGAGCATGGGTCAGGGGAATGCTGCACTCTTCTGTTCTCTCTGCTTGAATATCAGGGATCTGTAGCTTCATTTCTGCTTAGGCAGCTGCAACAGTGGTAGCGTACAGAGTAGCAACCAGCATAGTTCCTGAATTCCTTGTGGTTTTTGACATAACAATACAAATGTGACTGATAGTCCCAAAATACACAGTGGTAGATGAATGTTATGGTGATAATAGTAGGTGGAATTGCAGCCATTACAACATATTTCAGATGAAATGTACATCCTAAAACCTGTCTTGTTTATCTAATTCAGAAGAAAGGTTAAATGATGTATGTAATGGTTTCTCCCCTAATGAAGTGTCATGTCTTTTTAGTAATTTATTTTCTGAGGCTAAATTTGGAGCTTTCCCAGAAAGAGCTTTTTCTCATTACTTACATATCACACACTACTCTTGTATCAGAAAGTATTCTCTTCCTCCCATCCTATCTATCATTAGGGGTGGATTATGTAAACAATAATTTTGTCATTGAACAAGTTGAAGTACCATTTTCTTTTGGAATAACTTTTAAGGCTGACAGCTGGATAACTATTGGGAGCAGTGACTCCTGTTTGCTACTTGCTTGCTTTTCTTTAGTTTGCTGCAGTCAGCCTCTCTTATCTCCTTGCTTTTGTGCTAACTTTTTGAAAAGCTAGGAATGTGCAGGCTCATGCAGTTGTTATAGGTGCATTATTAGGATCCCCTCTAAGTTGTGGCACCAATTTGTCTGCACTTAGCAAGGTAAAACGTTAGTAAGAAGGCTCCTCTTGGAACTTTTATGCCTAAAAATGAAATAAAATTAGTTTTTATTGTGTGGAGAATTAAAAGCATTACATTCACAGATGCTGAGCCTTTTCTTCTTGGATGGATTTTCACTTTTGAGAGGATAACGTGTCTTACTTTCAGTGTATGAGAGCCTAGTAGGTGATTACAGATCTATTGCAGTGGTTCTTTGGCTTTTACCTGTGGCCTTTGATCAGAGATTTAATCAGTTTGGCCTATGGTCTGCTGAAGTGAGTTGGACACTGTTCCAGTGTGTGTCAGCAGAGACCTAAGCCATGAGATTCCCAGGGGGATACTGCTTTTTCTGGTGATGGGTTGGGGTTTTTTTTGATGTTTGCCTTGATATCTTCGTTTGGATTTAAACACCTTTCCTAAACCCCAGAACGTTCCTGTGAAATGATAGTCCATTTCCTCTAACACCGCATAGTAATTTCTCATGCATTTGCTGGCTCTCCTATTATTTACTGACCCTAAAATTCTGGTGTCTTTAATGATACTGAGTTGAAAGCCACTAAATATACGTGTAGTTATCCTCAAGAGGCCCAGTGAAACAGGTAGTGAATATCAAGCAGCCTGAAATGTGTGGTAAACAGATGCTGTTGCTTATACGATTGTGCCTGGAAGTTGTAACTAAATCTGGGGCAACGAAGTGTAGGTATTTCATGGAGGAAGGTGCAAAAGCCCTGCTTAAGAAACCATGGCATAGTATTTTTGGCCTGATGGTTGGTGTCTCTAATAAGCAGCTTGCACAAAAATTATTAAGCGTTAAATTTGTTCCAGGGCAGGAACAGTTTGTCTGCATGAGAGACATAGAATTATTAAGGTGTGAGAGAGGAGATGAGAAAAGGAGGGAGAGCAAGTGGAGTGAGTTTGAAGTGTTTGGAGGGAGGGTGCAGCCAACTGAATCAACAAAACAAAAGCCAAGCCCAAGGTCAAAGCTGAAGACAGCATGTGCCTGCCACAGAAATCACTGCCGCAGTTGTTCTGCTGGCACCGAGTGCATCCCCTTCCCTGGTCCCACCAAAGAATGTTCTCTCAGATCTGGCAATGTGGAGGGTTACTGCTGCTTCTGCCCAAGGCCAGACTGGATGGGGCTCTGGCTAACCTGGTTTAGTGGGAGGTGTCCCTGCCCATCCCTGGCACAGGGATTGGAACTAGATGACTTTTAAAGTCCTTTCCAACTTAAAACCATTCTATGATTCTGTGGGTGGCATGACAGTAAACTGGGCAGATGACTTAATTTGAAGCTGCTCTGTCTATTCTGTCTATCATCTGATTGTTCTTGTAAGTTTGGACTCTTCATAGCGTCCTTGCTGAGAGCCTTGGCATTTGGATGTGTAGAACCTTCTGTATGTAATGTGCACAGATTTTTTGTGTCTTTGGAAGAATTCTTAAAGTAATATAAATTTTTTAATATTTTTTTTTCTCCTCAGCTTTACAATGAGGAAATTCTTGATTTGTTTGATACCACACGTGATATTGATGCGAAGAATAAAAAATCAAATATTAAAATACATGAAGATTCAGCAGGAGGAATTTATACTGTGGGTGTTACAACCCGAACCGTGAATGGAGAATCAGAGGTGATCACTGAAAATACATTTCTCTGTAACATACTAAGTGCTTTCTAAAAATGTTGTCTGCTTTGATAAGCAGTGAAAAAAAAGAGGTCATGTTTGCTAACATCTGCACCTCAGACAACTTAGGTGTAAAGTATAGCTGCAACTTTATTTTCTGTAGACTTAAATCTGATACATATCTGCTATTAAGTGCATACTGCTTTCACTTCATGCTAGAAAGAGACTTTTGCTGACAGTACAGTTCTGCTGGGAGAAAAAATCTTGGCATATGTGTAATTCTAATGTCCTAAATACTGAGTTTGTTGTTTTTTATGTGACAGGAAAGCTTTTCATGATGACTGATGTGATGTAAATTGTCATTCATAAGTGTCTGTGCATTGAAGCCCTAAATGCAAGTGTTATTGTACTGTACATTTTTGCCACAGGTGAATGGAAGGAAGATTGCCGTGTTACTACCAGGAGACAGTAAAAAGAGGGGTATAAAGATTTGAGTGTGTTCTTTCAGAAACTGCATAAAACCCCTTTTATTTTGCTTGCTTAAGAATCTGCGCTTTTGGCATAGAGGAACTGAACTCATCGCAAAGAGAAAGAGCTAATTTGTATCCAAAACAATAAGTGCTATAGGAATGCTTTTTATTTTAACTGCAAGCAATGCAATGTACCTCTTGTGTGTTTTCTAGATGATGCAGTGCTTGAAGCTGGGGGCTTTGTCTCGAACCACTGCCAGCACTCAGATGAACGTTCAGAGCTCACGGTCACATGCTATCTTTACTATACACTTATGTCAAACCAGGGTCTGTCCTGCATTTAACACTGTACGTATCCTTGCTGCTACTAAACTTCACTTTTGCAACCATTTTTTCAAAATGCAAATATGGCTTTGGCAGGCACTGCTATTTGAGTTGCACTTGGTAAAGATGCTGCAGTCATCATCCTGCTCGATGAATTTGCTAAGCATTTTAATAATTTGATTTAATCTGTGCATATGTAACCATTCTCTAGCCAGAGGCAACAACAAACTGCAGTCTTGCACATGAACCTGCCCATTCTCCTCTAGCGTTTTCTTCAGCATTTTGTTGCAACATACACAAGTAAGAAAGTTAAAATGTAATTTGTCTTTAATTGGCAAGCGTTTTTAAGTGTCTTAGTGGTTATTTAGTTTAAGCTTGCAGTTGGCTAACTGAAAATGCTTGGATATTCCAGATTAATTGTTGACATCCAGCAAGGAACAAGCAGAAAAGCATTGGATTCTGAAGTTTAGCATAGGTACTTCAAAAGGATTTGTGTTTGGGGTTCAGATGTAGTGTTATGTCTATGCACTTAACCTGAAATCATAAACTATGAACGTACAAGGAGCCATTCTGTACAAGATTTTTTTTTTTAATGTGAAATTTCAGTTGTCAGTTGCTGTATCTTGTAAAAAGGAGAGTTCTGAATAAATCCATGCTACTGAGAACTGCAGTGGTTTCAGGGGGACTTAATTTGATTATTCTGAATGTATCAACATTTTAAAATATTTTGGGGAACTCTTATGTACCCCACTAGTATTTTACACGTGGATATCACATTTTGAAGCATATAGAACAGTGAACTGAATTTGTAATGTCTTCAGGCTGTGGAAGGGTTCATATAATCCCTTGTAGACAAAATGAGGGTCGCTTCCTAGTCCTTTGTGGTACGTTGACCTGGTTTATATCTGTTAAAAACACTCCTTTCCGCTTTCCACACTGAAATTGTGGACCTGGTGGTGTGGGCAGCTGTCTTCCTTCTCACTCAGGAGGGGCTGACTTCACATTTGATCCCAGGCAGTGTACCTGGTCACTTCGTAGTGACACTATGTGCTCAGAGGTTTTGGTGAAAACTGTCCCTGTATCTGAAAACTGAGAGAACTCACCTGGAAGCCTTCCTTCCTGTGGGCACTTCCAGCTGAGCCACCTGCAGGACTGTTGCCTGGCCCTGCCTGGTTCTTAACAGAAGCTCGTGTTAGAGGGATAGGTGGCCACCTTCTGCCTTGTGTCAAAATGTGGTTTGTTCCTTCTTTTTTTAGGGGATATGAACAAAATAATTTGACTGCTAGGAGTAGGACATTCAGTAGATCTTCACATTCAGGACCCTCCCGTTTCCCTGCAGTATTTAGGAGAGTAGAGATTAGACCTGACATTGGTCTCTGAATGCTCCCAGAATACAAATTAGTAAGAGCCCTTATTGGATGGCCAGGAAAGATGCAGTTCAAGTTTCTGTTGTTGCTGCTGTCTGTAGACAACAGTTTTGGGAGACCTTCGTTACTAGGGCAACGCCGTTCCAGGGATGACGGTGTGGGCTCTGTGCCTGTCTCTCTGCGTATGGTCCTGGTGCCTGGGGTGGGCAGGCAGCCAGGGCTCCTTGCCCTGCATTCACACAGTCCTGTCCATGCTTCTCAGAAGTTTCTGGATGTGTGTGTGATTTGCTAAATAAGTGAGAAAGTGTGCCTTAATCATGGCTCTTAGAGCTAGGAGAGAGAGTGATCCACCAGCAGTGTAAATGTGAAAATGGCTGAAAAGGTGCAATAGTCCAGTCTCCTGGAAGTGGCACAATTCCTGCTCTCTCCTGAAACTGGGAGCTGTGGGAGGACAATAAAGCTCCCATAGCTGAGTAAGGACACGAAGATCATTGCCACAGAATATCCGAGTTTTTTTTAAACAAAAAGACCCAAACCAATCCATGCTTACTGTGATAGAATATTCCTAATAAAGCTTGCAGATTGGGCTGTATGAATGTAAGTCAAGTATACACTTGATGTATGCCTGTTACACACTGCCATGGCAAGTAGGTAGAAATTGCCTGGCAATGGTAGTTTAGCAGAAAGGTCAGGAACTGAGTGTTTAAACATTTTTCTCATTCACTGTTGCTTTCCCAGCAACAGTCAAACTAAACGTGGAGTCAAATAAATCTCCACAGTATATGGTACAGCTACAAGTAATTGACAGAAAAAAACCAAATCCAAACCTGGTAAATTATCTAATGAAATATGATAATTTTACTGCTGTGCTTTGGCATGTGAATTGGAAAAAGGCTGAGGGTTCAGTACCTGCCCATAGCACAGTGTGTTCCTGGGCACTGGTGGAAGTGTGCGTTGGGTGCTGGTCATGACATTTACTTGAGAAAAAAAGAAAAGAACCTCTTCTTTCTCCCTGGTTTCTTCTGCTGTCTTTATTTCCTGGTGAAGGCAGAGGTGCTGTTGGAATACTGGCTGCTGGGAAAAGAGACTTAAAACATTTCCTAAAATGAAGCTGAAAAATCATGCCAGAGGGAAACTGGTGATGGGGATTAGAGAGGTGTAAAATCAAAATATCTTTCAGTTATTTGACAGGCTCATGAACCACTAATTTAGGAGGCCAATATTATTGTTATTTCTTTAAAAATCAATTTCCTTTGACAATTGATTACAGACTTGCATTCCAGGAGAGGTAACTTGTTGATGAGCTTTACATTTTTAATATACCTGTTCTCCTCTGTCCTGAAACAAATGTAGCCCATATTGGTATTCATGTGCACCCAGAGCTGGGTCTTCATTATCATATTAATGGATATGACTAAAATGGAGACAGTTTTTTGAGAGACACTGATGCTGTTATAAGAGAATGAATAAATAAGGAAGGAGATGGACATCACAAATAGGTAGCCCTGTAATTAATTGTTAGAACTTTGTAGTAGACAAATGTTAATGTGAAAGATTTTACCAAGCTTAACACGTTCTTCCTTATTTCAGGATAATGCCACTGATAACAGGATAATATCTGAATCTTCTGAGATGAATGAATTCGAAACTCTCACTGCTAAGTTCCATTTTGTTGATCTGGCAGGATCTGAAAGGTTAAAGCGAACAGGAGCTACAGGGGAAAGGGCAAAAGAAGGCATTTCCATCAACTGTGGACTGGTAAGACTCTACAGTTTCTTTCCATGGTCTGTTGGTACAGTCTTTGCTTCCTTCTTGGGTCACTTGGCTTTAGTAATCCCTGAAGTAGAAACGCGTTATGAGCAGAACAAGGACAGTAGCATGAGATGTAACATATGAATTGATACAGCAATTGATATATTGATTCTTACTGGGTTCTGGCTTGCTGAATGTTTTCTCTCTTATACTAGACCCTAACTAGCAAATTATAGTGAAATATAATTTGTTATGGTAACTTTTAAAAGATACTGTAGAGGTACTAACACTTTTTGCATTTATTATTCTGTCATATTCCAAACAATTGGAAAGTATTACAGGCAGTTTGCAAGTACAGGCATATGAAACATTGACAGTGAATAAGCCTAACTGATCAATAAATTCTGGCTCTTTGTTATAATTCTGAAACATAATTTAAGACAACCATTGGCAAAACACTTCTAAGTAAAAATGCTATGTTTAACTTATAGCACCACTTCATATTTTTTTGGTCTGTGTACTGGCTCTCTGTGCGGATTTTTAATGAAATGTATTAAGTTTTTTTTTTTAATTGTGACTACACTGAAAAGTAGAGTTAGTGATTATCAGTGGAGACTGTAGTTTTATGCCTTTGTGTGAAGGCTCTGTGCAATTCTGTTTTAAAGACTCAAAGCCACACCTTTTTTAATGTGAAAGCATGCATTTTTTTTCTGATCTAGTGGTACCAGAGAGAGAGGTATTCTGCAACTAGAACTTTATTAGTGATTCTCTTGCCACCACAACAGCATTCATTTTTTGCAGATATTCTGGTTATGTTATACGGCAGACAAAAGAAATTCAGTTAAATTTCACCATTGATTTAAACACAGAGCCAACAGAAATTTGGGGGTTTAGATGAAATAGCTGTATGCTTAACAAATAGGATACAAACTGCACGAAGGTGAAGGTGCATAAGTGTGACAAAAGCACAATTTTATATGATCACAAAACTGTCATTTATAGTGGATTCCAGCCCTCAGTTTTGGGAAACAGATAGTGATTAAAATACTTCAAAATTGTTACAGAATGTGGTGTATATGCAGTCTGGGTGCAGTTCAGATCATTTTCAAGACTCTGAACTGGCTGTAGAGGGTGCCATCTAGAGGAATGTTCTTTAATTTGACATGAATAGTCTGATTGAAGTGCCTGCAGATGCACATTAAAAGTAACTTTACAGAAAGTTTAAAGCGCTCTACTGTAAAATGTGAAAACCTTCAGAATTTTTTCATTATGTTAACTTCCACCAGAGTATTAATCTCTTTACAATGTATAGATCTCAGTTTATAGCTTTTGAAAATAATAAAACTACTGGGGAACTGATTCTAACTTGTATGTTACATGATTTGGTGTTTTATAGCTGGCACTTGGCAATGTAATAAGTGCACTGGGAGATAAAAGTAAAAAAGCAACTCATGTCCCATACCGAGATTCAAAGCTCACAAGGCTACTTCAAGACTCTCTTGGGGGAAACAGGTATGAAAACTAGAACGTTTTATGTATTTCATTGTGAATGAACATGAATGAGTACATAATTTTCAGAAAGTAAAATAAACATTAAGCAATGATAAAAAAGGCACTCTTGGGGGAGGAAGGTTCTAGAGATAAATGACAGTCACAGTAGAAAACACTGGGAATTTTAAAGGATCTTAAGAATGCAGGATTTAAAAAGGCTTTTTGCATTCTTTTTTCAGTGCTGTTATAACTTTACTAGATGCGATGCTTTGAGTTACTTACAAGTTTCTGTTTCCAGGAAGGCATCTTTGGATTATAGACAGCATAAATGGTAAACTTGGTTATTATGTTAGAGCCTTATTAAACCTGTGATGAGTTTCTCCTTCAGAGAATTTTTGTTACTGCCTTTTTTTTTAAATGGTTCTTTTTTTTGCTCTGATTGCCATGTGCAGGAGCATGGAGGCAATTTACCACAGACACTGGCATCTTTTATAAAGGATGTATATCTCAGGGTACAGTCCAGTTATATGATGTGGGATTAGAGCCTCATAAAAACAAATCACTAGAATTGTTTGTATAAGCAACGTGGTTTGGGTTGGCCAATGACAAGATGACAGATGTTCTCCCCCATCTCTTGCTCCAAGGAGAGGAAGAGGAGAGGTAAAGCGATTTATGAGTTTAGACAAAACTAAACTGCTTTAATGAAATATGAATAATAAAAGAAAAATAAAGAAATATGAATTATGAGTATATGCAGACCTGTATTGAGCTCCCAGGGGGATGACACTGGCAGGCACTAGGAAAGCCCCAGACTGGTTGGTGGGATGAATGGGAACTGGATTCTGGAGTGCTCTGGTGAGGATCAAAGGTAAACACACCGGCCATATGGTCCTCATCGAAGAGCAGTCACCAGAGCCCTTTGGTCCCTCAGCTTTTTTATAGCGAGCATGGCAGCTAGGGCAGAATACCTTATTGGTCAGTTCGGGTCACCTGACCTGCCCGTGCCTCCCAACAGGTACCACCCGGGGTGGGGTAAGCAGCCGGGTCAGCTGACCCTGGTTGTCACGGCAACAAGGGATGAGCAGGGGCCTGTCTGTCTGAACAGAAAGTTGGCTCTGCTCCACCCCGGGCCAGCACAATGAACCCGCTCTGTACCTGCTGCACAGGCCTCTGGAGGCTTTGTCTATGCAAACAGGAACAAATTTGTTAAAACAATACACACTTTATTTTTGTAACATTAACATGTGCAAATGCAAGAAGGGGTGTAGTGGAGTATAGTGTTCTTGCTCCTCTACTTAATCCAGTATCGCTGACTGCTCTTTCTGGAGCATAGCTCTCCTGGGCTCTTTCTGGAAATAACTGCAAATAGCGCAGCTAGAATAGATTTTATATCAAATACACTAGCTAATGAGCATTTTTTACACTTTTAAAATTGCATTTATTTTGACTGTAAAATATTTTCCTCTTTTATAGCTCCACTGCTCCCTCTCCTGTTCTTTAGGAGAAATTGCAAAATATAGTGTGCAATGTGCAGATCACAAGTGCCGTCTCAGAGAATTTACAAGAATATTCAGATATATTCTTTCTGTCTGTTTCTGACTGATGTTAAATTTGTGGACACCCCCTGCCACTACTGTCCACCATCTCTTTTTATTTATGTGATCATGGAATCGTTTGAGTTGGGAGGAACATTTAAAGGTCATCTAGTCAGACTCCTTGCAATGAGCAGGGACATCTTAAACTAGAGCAGGTTGCTCAGGCTTTGTCCAGACTGACCTTGAATTTTTGCAGGGAAGGGGCATCTACAGCTTCTCTGGGCAACCAGTGCCAGTGTTTCACCACCGTCATTGTAAAAAGATAATTCCTTAAATCTAGTCTAAATCTACCCTCTTTTAGTTTAAAACCATTACCGCTTGTCCTATCACAATGGGCCCTGCTGAAAAGGCTGTCCCTATCTATGCTGTAGGCCCCCTTTAAGTAATGAAAGGCCCACTATAAGGTCTTCCCTGAGCCTTCTCCAGGCTGAACAACCCTAGCTCTCTCAGCCTGTCCTCATAGCAGAGGTGTTCCATCCCTCTGTTTTTGTGACCCTCCTCTGGACCCGCTCCAACAGGTCATGTTTTTCCTGTGCTGAGGGCTCCAGAGCTGGATGGAGTACTCCAGGTGGGGTCTCACCAGAGTGGAGTAGAGGGGATGAACCACCTCCCTTGTCCTCCTGGCCACACTTCTTTTGTTAAAGCCCAGGATAGGGTTGGCTTTCTGGGCTGTAAGCACACATTGTTGACTCATGTCCAGCTTTTCATCCACCTTTTCATCAAGCCCTTCTTGACAAGGCTGCTCTCAATCCCTTCACCCCTCCAGCCTGTATTGGTACTGGGGTTTGCCACCCAGATGCAGGACTCTGCATTTGGCCTTTTTGAACCTCATCAAGTTCCCAAAGGCCCACTTCTTGAGCTTGTCCAGATGATATACATGCTGAGACATGTCAGAGTAAAAGTTTCCTGTTAATTAAGAGTTATAAAAAAACCCTACCACCAAACTGGCCCACTGCATGATTCGGATAGGAAAGTGGAATTCAAGCTGTTCAGCTTTCAAGACAAGCACCTAGCAGAGTAAGTCTTCTGAAGTTTAGAACAGTAATCTTGTTCTCAACTGAAAGTGCAAGTAGCCCTGATGTCAGAATTAAAAATTTATTGTTATTTTCACATATTCTTATCTCGAGAACTAAACCCAGTTTGGGGAACTAACACAAAGGTACACTGGAGGTCTGCGGAAGAATTGCTGAAACTGAATCTTCCCTGTATCCTCAGGCTAGTTAGAATTTCCAGTCTAGTTTCCCAGTGTATATGGTGACGATAATTGTTTGCCTCATAAAAGCTTGAAGGGATTAACTTGTTTGTCTTGGTCTGAAATTATGGAAAATAAAGATCAGGCTTTGGTCTTCCTGACACAGATACTATACTCCACTGCCCTGGAGACAGTTTACTCTTCCTAATGCAACCACCTAAGCTTTAAGATACAAAAGAGAAGTGCAATCCTCCAAACCTGGAGAGGAAGACTCAGTCCATGAAATATAGGTGTTTCCCTCTATCTATTGAGGGTTTAGGCCATGTAGGCACCTTCAGAGTATGATCTACAGATGGGACTGGTTTGGACTCCTCTAGGCTGTACTCATCTGATGTGAAATGAGAATGTGCTCCAGGGAGAGGAGAGGTTCTTCCATCTGCCTATTGAATGATGCAACCACTTGGTTGGAATGAATAATTTTTTGCCTTTTTCTGCTTTTGTCCCACTGACTCTTGACGGTCTGGCTGCTCAATCTTTCATTTGGAGCAGGGAGTTATATTGTCACCTGGCACATCTTGTGGTGGGATGACTACAGGTTGTTGTAGGAACCTGAAAGGAAGATGGTTGTTCATGGCCTTCTTTGGCCTACAACTTGAGTCCTGTTGCTTTTTGTGGAAATGCTTTAAGCAGTGGTGGTATAAATTATGGAATAAATAGTTATAGCCAGGGTAACTACGAGCTTGTGGGCTTCTGTTGGAGAACAGGAGATAATTTGCAGTGGAGAATTTAAGCAGTTTGCATCTTGGTAGAACCCAAGGTAAGCAGTAAGTACCTTCGGCAGTTGTGTGTGTGTGCATGCACGGACAGCAAAGGGGAGCATTCAGGAAACTTTCAGATTAAGTATGTAGGAACTCAGGAATTAATGAGAGTAGGCAGTCCTGACTACTTTGTGATTCAAGTTGCTGTTTAGGACTTTATGTTGATCTTAGGGACTTAAATCTCAGTTTCTGTATGATTAAGGAAACAATATAATTTGAAAAACATTTCTAGGAGCACCAATTAATTGCTTTTATAACTTTACATGTATCACCCCAGCATAGCACAGGAGATGCTACATCATTAATTGTTCTACAAGATGTAACAGTGCTGAAGTTTGTGGTTGAACCGTCTTCTACTGTGAGGTGGATAGAGGAATATTTTCACAGGTGTTAGAAGGTCACTATTCTTGTTTCACCGTCTGCCTGATGACTTGTTAGCTTCTCTCTACTCCTTTTGTTCTTGATGTGTAACACTGACCTATGTTTGTAATTTGCAGTCAAACACTCATGATAGCGTGTGTGAGCCCTTCAGATCGAGACTTCATGGAGACCTTGAACACATTAAAGTATGCCAACCGGGCGCGGAACATCAAAAACAAGGTGGTGGTTAATCAGGATAGGGCTAGCCAACAAATAAATGCTTTGCGCAGTGAGATTACACGGCTGCAGATGGAACTCATGGAATACAAAACAGTAAGTTTTTCCTCTTGGAACGTCTGCTTTGAAATGCTTACAGTTCTACAGCTTGTTTTTCTGCTGGCTACTTCTAGTTTATACACTAAAAAAAATTTTGAATAGGAGCCCTAACTTAAGCAGCACTTCTAATTCCAATGCTTACCAAAGGTATTTTAGAAAAAAAATCTCTTCCCCAGAGAAGAGATACATCAATGAATGCCAGTGACATCAACAGATGCTGCATGATGTTTGCTGTTTGAAAGACAAAACCTGACCTTGTAATGCTCAGCAGTGAGAAATAGTTACTTCCAAAGTATATAAATACTTCCAGAATTTGTATTGGGACACGAATGTGAACAATTATTGTGTTTTGCTCTTAAGAACACTTTGTGTTTTTAAAAATACATTTTAAATTGTACAATCTCAATATTCATGCTACACAATACCCATTTCTTTCCGAAATTTTTAACTAATAATATTTTCAGCAATAAATGTGGTTGCCAAACCAGTGTCATTTGTTATCCCTGAGGTAGTATCCTGGCTTGATGAAGAATTGCCTTCTCGTTTTTTAACCTCTTTAAGAGCTTGTATTTCAGACTAAGATGGAATTGAACAGCATGCAAATGCTAAGGTGTTGGCCAGACATCAAAGTTTTGAAAACTATCTATTCATTGTTTCACGCTTTGTGAGAGAAGAATACCTTTTACTATGAGTGTATATTTGGAACTTCAAGTAATCTGTGGATTGCTTTGCCAAGTTAAAATTTTTTCATGTGTAGGCAAGCCTTTACTAGTAATAAAATGTATTTACTGTCTTAAGGGTAAAAGGATTATAGATGAAGAAGGTGTTGAAAGCATCAATGACATGTTTCATGAAAATGCGATGCTGCAAACAGAAAACAACAACCTGCGTGTTAGAATTAAAGCAATGCAAGAGACTATTGATGCGCTGAGAGCCAGAATAACGCAGCTGATGAGTGACCAGGCTAACCAGGTGCTAGCCAGAGCAGGTATGCCGTGGGTGCGTCGGGTCTCGGTGTGAACTGCTTAGTAAGTTCATGAACTGAAATCAGTTTTTTGGTTTTGCGTCTCTTGGAATAGAATTATTTCTTTGTAACAGTAATGTGGGACAGGCTTTGGCAGGGATAGGCCCCCAACTAATTCTTTCCTCTGGTTCTGGGGACTTCTAATAATAGAAATAGTGTGATACCCCAATTTGATCATTCATTTAGGACTGTGAGCAACGTGAAATGGAAAATAGTATCTTTGGATAAGAATTACTTTGTATGCTTAGCTTTATAGAGACTTAAATGCTTCGCTTCAGATGAGGACCTGGACACAGATGGGTGAATGTTGGCTTGTTTTTCACCTCATAGAATAATCAACCAATTGACTTACCACGACTGCATTGTTCCTTTTGTGCACTGTTGGACTGGTTAGTTTTGATTTATGGTACATGCATTGTTAGAAGGGACTAATAGGGAAAACAAATGAGATGGAAAAAGAAATTTGTAATAATCCTGATCATATGACACAGAAACCAAAAAATTAATGCACCTTAAGGAGGAATCGTATTTTACAGATCAGATAAAATCTAAATGTGTAGTCCATATGACCAATTATTTTTCCTGGTACCTTGTGCCTAGTAGCTGTATGTGGATGTTTATACTGTTACCATCTTTTTTCAATTTTTCTCTTCCCCCCTACACTCCCCTTTCTCTCTGTCCTTCAAAGGAGAAGGAAATGAAGAAATTAGCAACATGATTCATAATTATATCAAGGAAATTGAAGATCTCAGGTATTTGCATAATATGTATTTTAACAACTTTTATTAAAAAAAAATAATACTGGAGGTGTTAGTAATTTGCTGGGACAGCTTTAGGACAGGGGTCCCTTAGCTTCTAAGACCATCTGATGTTGCTCTAGGCCACAAAAAATTAAAGTGTTAAAGATGAAGCTGACAATAGAAATGAAAGTAAAATGCTGCCTAAATAATGATGATAACTTGATATTGTTGCTCAAAGGCCAATAAAATTTGGAACAATTGTTTTATAGCTTCATAACCTCATATATAAATGACAGTACTGAGAAATTACTTGTTACAATTTGGTATTTAAAAAAAAAATAATTAAATATTTTAGATATTTTCTCCTCGATTTTTTTTTTTCATTATATGCCTCCAAAGAAATAATCTGCCCCGTTCATTGTTAGTGTTGGAGCTTTTTGTAGCTTTAGTGTGATGTGTATATACATACAGCATATGCAGACAGTGTACATATAGCGATATATACAGATAGATTATACAGCCATTCATATGTATTCTGTCTAGGCTATATGCTATGTACAATATACAGAACCATTGTGTAAAAGTCTCATCAAGAGATATATTGCACTTGTTTTTGTGGGACTTCACTTTGGTTTATAGTTCCTTTTTAGTCTGAAGGTAATGCACTGCAGTTTCAGATGCTAAAGATGATACATCTCATGTATTAGCAGTACTTTCTTCTTTTTTTTTTTTTGTTTTAAGAGCAAAATTATTAGAAAGTGAAGCAGTGAATGAAAATCTTCGGCGCAACTTGTCAAGAGCTTCAACAAGATCCACGTACTTTGGTGGACCATCAGCATTTTCTGCTTCTATGCTTTCTTCAGAGAAAGAGACTATGGAAATTCTAGATATAGCCAAGAAAGATCTTGAAAAACTGAAAAAAAAAGAAAGGAAAAAGAAAAAGAGGTGGTGTATGAATTACAGTGCTACTTGCTTTCTCTTTAGTAAAGAGGTGTGGCTTTTTTAACCACTGAAACTTTAAATTCATTTTACGTTGCTGTCTGGGTTTGGATCCTAAACTGCTGTTCCTTCAAACTTCTACACGTGACAGTTATAGGCATTTCTCTTTTGCGTCTTTTCTTCCAGTGAAGTATGCAGTGTGTGTAGAATGAATGTTTTTGCTGTGATGAATTTTTCTGTATAATTATACACACAGGTAAAAAGCAAAGCTCCATAAATTTTGATATTTTAATTTTTAAAAAAGCGCATCTGAAATTCAACAGAAATTTTCAAACCCCAAAAAATAATAAACTTTTTTTTACTCTATGTCAAAACTGAAACAGCTTTCTGAAGAAAAGATATTCTGAATAGCTGGGAATTCTTTAGTGGCTCTTGGAATGGCTTCTTTTGCTTTATTTTCTGCTTTTATGAATGTTTCTAATTTGAGGTTTCCTAATTCTCTGCAACATCATCAAGCTTTGCTGGTTCTTGCTGTCCAATTTCTCATCTACTAAAATGCTCACAGTCATTGATATAAATGCCTGTTCAGACAGCAGTTAGTACAGCAAGGATCTGTTTGTGTACTCCGAGACTTTGATTCCAGTAGAGTCTTTCCCTTTTCCTTGAAATCGTCCATGCTTCTAATTTATTATGCTCTACTAATGGTCCTTCAGACCTCTACAAGCTAAGAGTACGACTAAAACTGAAATATTGCTGAAGTGTAGAGTAGATTTGAGTTCCTGCATCTATAAATTCGCTCAGCACACAGATCTCTGGTACTTGTAGAGAACAC
>VZTM01009325.1:278-12123 GCA_013400555.1 Jacana jacana | reverse complement strand
TGTTTGGTTACAAATGTTACTGTTGTCTAATTCCCACCCCAACCCCCCCCCTTAATCAGCTTTATATATAAAACTAATATTATCAGGAATAATCAGTCAAGTTTTCTTTTCAAATTTTCTGTTTCATTGAGAGTTAAAGTTACAAGTGTCAACTCTCACTTGGAGATGATAATCCATTAATTCACCTTTTTGCTTTCAGCAGCCTTCCTGAAGAGAGGTGAGGATTCCTTGCAAAGGAGGAGAAATGTATTGATTTCCATATTAAGTGTCTCTCCTAATCATTCACGTAGTCACAATCTAAAGCATTAAATTAACCTTCATAAGTATAGTTTGGAGACCCTTCTGAAAATATATCTGCCGTAATTAGGTTCTGCATGTTATGAAGGAACTGAAGCCTCATGCCTTCTTTTGCTGTGGTTTATATTTTATAGGCAGTGGAGCTCAGTAGCACAACGTCTGAGTATGACAAAATAAAGCAACTGTTTCATCAGACTATGAAAAACTACAACATCCTTAAAATACAGAGGATTCAGAATCCGTCTCTCTGGAAGGTGTTTCAGTGGTTAGTATTTGTTTCCTCATCCTTACTGGGGAGGGAGTCTCCAAGAGCTGGTGTCCTGTATCTGCTTTCTAGGAAAGGGAAACCTCTTCCCACCTGTGCTTTAGCATGACTGGTATTTCCTTCTTAGGGGCAGATTCAGGAGTGAAATTAAGTGTCTAAGAGTTTCCAGAGAATGCTGTGCTCCTGGAGGGAGGTTCCTTCTACTTGGCTCTTTGGAAGATGAGGGTGGAGGATGGACAGAAAGGCATGAATGATGCAAAATTGGGATGAGTATATAGGATGTGGAATAGCACCATTGTCACTGGGATTGAACACTTACTGCCCGCTGTGCGTGTGTTCTATTACTAATGTTTATCTGTTAGACTGTATGAAATGCTTGCTAAAAAAGAAGTGGGCAAGGGTAAAGGCTGCTTGGGCTTTTTTTTTTTTCCCTGTCAGATTTATTTAAGGCTTTCTCAAGAGCTTGAGTACCTTTATTGAATGTAGTTACTGTTCACTGAGGAAGGATCCCTGTCCTTTAACTTAATGATCTCAGTTCCAGAGCTCCTTTCTGGTCTTTCAGCATCTGCACCAGTGATACTGAACTCCAAGGACTTATGCTCTTAAAGTACTTAACAGATTTCACCTAGTGCTAGTGACAATAAATGGCCATGTCCAGGTTAATTTGGTCGCAGATTAAGTTGTGGCATAGAGGAGTTGTCTAGTTTAAAACAAAAGCACTGATACTTAATAGAAGTATTCAAAGACTGTATGGAATGGTAATGGAAAAGGAAAAATCTGCTCAAATAAGTACTTTCACCTGCAAAGTGCCTGAACCCAGGAAGTTATCAGCTAATAGTTTCATCAAACCACCTAGCAAAACTTAAAGACACTTCAAAATATGTCATAGTGTGTACTTTTTATCCTCCTCCAATGAGATAATTAAGCTGACCAGGGAGAGTTTAACATTGCCAGGTTCTCAGTGAGCAAATCTCAGTCCATTGCTCTTAGCTTTTGATTTACACAGCTTACAACTTGGAAGGATCCTCGCCTCTCCCCGGTTCTGCTTACTTTGTAGCTGATTACTGTGTTATCTGCTTCAACAGCTTCTGAAAGCCTGTGGGATGTCTAAATCCTGTGAAATACTGATGGGAGGTTACTAGCTGAGCCTCCTGGTGCCATTCCTCTTTTGATGCTGGTCATAGCTCGATCTGACTCTGGCCCTAATCAGTAAGGTCTTCAGTGGTGAAAGGCAACTCACTTTCTCTCCTGGCTCTGTCTCCTCAGCTGCCCTGGTCTCATTGAGGTGCAGGAGCCTGAGGTATAGGGCAGTTTGAGTTCATTTGGGGAATGAAGAACAAGCTGCCTCTGGCTTTTACCTACTGCTGGAGCATGGAGGCTCTGCAGTGAGCTCAATCTCCACTCTATGCAGAGTGTTTGGGGGTGAGAAGGGACAAGAGACATTAAGGCAGAGCTAGTAGGAGCCTACAGAGAAGCAGAAGTGGGGACTATAATAGCATCAATGCTTAGTTAAATTTACTGAAGCCAGCCAGAATTATCTAGAGTTGCTGGGCAGTAGTACCAGTATATTGCTCACCATACAGCTAGTCAGTCTTGCCTCCCACACTGTGAGAAGAGAAAGCGGACTGGAAGTCTCAACTAACTTATATTTACATGTACATGTTATACTTTATTTTTACCCCCCCTTTCTTCTCCCCCCGCCCTGGTTCTCAATCTCCTCCCTTGCATTTTTCTGTTAGGCAAAAGGAGCAGATGAAAAAGGAAAACAGAGGGACAGAAGTAAATGAAAAGCTTCTCTTCCACGGAACCAAAGCCTCCTTTGTGGAAGCCATCTGTATTCACAACTTTGACTGGAGAATTTGTGGAAGCAATGGAACTAGCTATGGAAAGGGTATGTAGGATGTGACTCTGTGTTAGACATCTCCTTAGATTCCCTCGATACTAGAGCAATAGAATTTGTGAAGTCTTCTAACTCCTGAGGGTGAAAAAAAAAAACGTGGTAAGAATTGGTTTTATGCACTTCCTTCCTTCTGGAGAGGGCAAGAATTTACTTGGTGCAGGGTCAGGTCTTTTCACAAGGTCTTAAAGGAATTGATGTAGGGATTTGAAAAGCCTGTGTTGCTGAGGTGGGATCTTCTGAAAGCTCATGGTCATAATTTGAACTTGCCAGAGAAATGGCTGCTAGTCTTCAGGGAGGCAGGGGCCAAGAAGGTTGTGCATTCCCTCAGTATGATAGTTGGAAGATCCTTGTGTTTTCTTGTCTATACATCATAACATACATACCTGTAGCGTCTTTATACGTTTGGGATTTTTAAAACTACTGCTTAAATGGCAAACTTTGAACGGAAATGCTGTGGTGAAATCCTTTCTCTTGTAAAAATTTCTGTGGTACTAGGTAAAGTGAGTAAGAAGAGACCTGAAAGCTGGGTCAGATGCCTCCTGAAAAACAAGGGGATGCTTGGTTTTGCCGTCACTTTATACATGTTCCTTATAACTATGTTTTCATATCTTTTTCTAGGAAGTTACTTTGCTAGAGATGCTTCCTATTCCCATGCATACTGTCAGCCTGCAGTGAAAACAAAGACCATGTTCGTGGCTCGTGTATTGGTCGGAGACTATGTTAAAGGCAACGCAACCTACGTTCGCCCCCCACCAAAGTCTGTTAATGGGCTTCGGTTTTATGACAGCTGTGTGGACCAAGAGTCAAACCCCTCCATTTTTGTTGTCTTTGAAAAATACCAGATTTACCCAGAGTACACGATAGATTATAAGGAGGAAGAAAAATGTATCATATCTTAGAGGAATGGGAGGTGTTTGTGTCGCTCATTTTCCGCACTGCAGGTGTTCTCACACTTGGTGACTTCTTACTTTTTAATGCAATCCCTTGGAATGTTAAAGCAAAGAATTTCTGTATTGAGGAGGGCTGGCATAACAGCCAGTTAACATTTGTTAACATAATTGCCTTGTCTGTTTGTCTTCCTCTCTTAAGTGAAGCATAGACACTTGGGTAACCAGAGCAGAAAAATCAGTCATGGGGTGGGAAATCAAATGTTAGGATTTCAGTGGTCAAATAGCTGTAAATGCACTTCCTTAGAAATGGAAAGAGGGTTTCTCTTTGTGAACGGTTTACTTAGGGGGAAAATTAAGACTTCAGTAGTTCCTAAGCAAACTTTCAGGTTTTTAATAGATTCTGTTCAGTCTAGAATATGGCTTTCTTGATCTGTTTGTCTACCACAATTCTAAACAAGTCAGTGTATGTAAGAATGACTTAAGTTAGTTTTCAAAGTTCTGCTTCTTAATGCTGATACTAGTTTCAAGTTATAAATTATATAAAAAAAAATTTAAAATTATTTTAAACCTATATCTTAAATTCTCAAGTCAAGAAATTTCCTCAGTACAGTGGCAGTTACTGTTTGGATCAGAAAATTGTTGGATCAAATTCTTTTTGCAGATCTGCAGTAACTTGCCCTGGAATGTATAGAAAAACAGAGCTCAAGCAAAACTGAAAGTAACAACCTAGGAATAAGCAGGTACTAAAATTTGGTGGTTTGGCTGCCACTAATGGCCGTACGTGTATAAAGGCCATGTGTCGTGGTTTAACCCCAGCTGACAACTTAGGACCATGTAGCTCTTTACTAGCTCCCCCCGCAGTGGAATGGGGAAGAGAATCAGAAACATAAAACTGACAAAACTCACGTGTTGAGATAAAGACAGTTTAACAGGTAGAACGAAAGGTACGCACTCCCATCCACAGGCAGGTGTTCAGCCATCTCTAGGGCCCCATCATGAGTAAGGGTTACTTAGGAAGAAGAAACACCATCATTCCCTGCTTTCTTCTTCTTCTCTCAGCTTTATATGCTGAGCCTGACATGTGTGGAATATCCCTTTGGCCAGTTGGGGTCAGCTGTCCCAGCTGCGTACCCTCCCAGCCTGCTCCTTGGCAGGGGCGGTATGAGGACCAGAAAAGGCATTGACCGCCTAGCAACAACCAAAGACATTAGTGTGCAATCATCACTGGTTCTCATCCTAGTTCCAAAACAGAGCCCCCACACCAGCTGCTAGTAAGAAAGTGCTCTCTATCCCAGCTAAAACCGTGACATTGTCGCAGTGAGCCAGGCTCTCAGGTGAATGTGACCGTGTATTAGCTCAATGTGAACATCCGTTTAGCAAACGCAATAGGACAGGAGAAACAGCTCAAGCAGCATTGATATTTTCTGTCCTATTTACATACTTAATTTTCGTTTTCCAGAAATACAAGATGACTGGAAGAGACCAGTTATGTTCTCTGGAGGCCAGTAGTAAAACTGCTGTCTCAGATGCTTCGTGTAGGTGTTTTGTTGCCCACATTGCATTGGGCAACTTAGTGGGAACTTGCTGACCAGTGTAGTTCCTCTTTGCGTTCTGAAGGCGCTGTGGGTGATCCTGGCTACTGCTTCCTTGGGTCTGCTTTTCCATACTCTGGCTTTGCCTTTGTCAGTGATGTACAACCCTACAAACAGTGGCTAAGCCCCTTTCTATTAGGTTACGTGCTTTTTATTGTCCCCAAAGGAAAATATAGAAATTCTTAGAGAATTTCTACTGGATTTTAATGTAGAGTTTGTAAGTTAATAGAACTGAAGACCCTCTGTACAAACATGACTTATTCGGGCAGTCCAGCTGTCAGGAGGGAAACTTGCTGAGGACAGAGGGAGCAGTAATTTTTGCTTTCAGATATGTTTTATGGTAACACACAAATAGCTTTGTGTCATCTTCAATACAAAGCTGAAGATTTGTAAGCTTCCGAGTTACCAAGAGGATGGGGAAATATATAAAAGCAGGAAACCTTATTAAAATTACTTAAAACTAAAGGAAAACATGTGTCAGTAATCATTAAAAGGGGAAGATTTTACAACGTTTTAAGATCTATCTCACTTTAGTTTGCCTGTAGAATTCCTGAATCATTGTTTTGCTGTATTTGCAAGTAAAATAGGTTGACACATTGAGTTTTGCCATATTTGCAAATAAAATATGGTTTTGCTTCTTGTTTGTTAGTGTGTGGTTTGTCTCCATACGTAAATTTATGGCCTAACTAAACAGAGGCAGTGAACCAGCCACTTAATAGATGTGCTCAGTGTCTTTAATCTGTTTCTAAACCAGGGAAGGGCGTGGATGTAGCTTTGCATTTTAGCATAGGTGTTTAGCTAAGTGTGACGGACAGAATGGGGAATATTTCTCTCAAAAAAACTTTCCAAGATACTCTTAATACCTTTATATGAAGGGGGCCTCCAGGAGAGAGATGGGGAGGGACTGTTTATCGGGGAGTGTAGTTATAGGACTGAGGAATAATGGTTTTAAATAGAAAGAGGGAAGATTTGGATTAGATATTAGGAAGAAATTCTTTACTGTGAGAGTGGTGAAGCACTGGAACAGGTTGTCCAGAGAAGCTGTGGATGCTCAATCCCTGGAGGTGTTCAAGGCCAGGCTGGATGGAGCTTTGAACAACCTGGTCTAGTGGGAGGTGCCCTTGCCCATGGCAGGGGGGTTAGAACTCAATGATCTTTTAAGGTCCCTTCCAACTCTAACCATTCTATATGATTCTGTGCTTCAGCAGTTTGGTTGGATTCCATGTAATCAAACAGTTGCTCTGAGCAGTTGTTAAGAGTCCTAAAAAAGGGAGAAGGAATAAGGTGAAGTAGTAGCAGAACAGCTATTTTTAACAGGAATGGCTTCAAACTGCAGCAGGGTAAGTTTACACTGGACATTAGGAAAAAATTCTTCCCAGAAAGAGTGGTTAGTCACTGGAATGGGCTGCCCAGGGAGGTGGTGGAGTCGCCATCCCTGAATGTGTTTAAGAGTCGATTTGATGTGGTGTTGAGGATATGGTGTAGGGGAGAACTTTTAAAAGCAGGGCAGATGGTTGGACTCAATGATCCCAAGGGTCTTTTCCAACCACAATGAGTCTATGAATACGCAGAAGTAGTCAGGTATTGACATATTCTAAGGGCTTAATTTTTGAGAATCAAGATGAGTACCTTTTAAAGAATTTGAACTAAACACCTATAAGACACAGTGCTGCATTTCACCTACAAGACAGGCAAGTAGATGGAGAATGCCAGTGAGATGCTGACAAGTCACATCAGATCACAGAATCATGAGAAAGGACAAGGAATGGAACGTGAACTCCAGTCCTTTGCATTGCCAAAACTGCACTTCCACAGGTCTGGCAGGAAACGCTGCCCGGTGAGGGTACAACTCTCTCATGCCCAGCATGTTGGCTACCTAAGTGGTGAGGGGTTGGACTGGAGATGAGAGGTGCCCTGGGAAGGAAGGAAGACAAGCACTTCAGTCTGGGTCACTGAACTGAAGAGGGAAGAAAGCTAGAAAAACAACATACTCGGAATGCAGGAGGACATAGCATAAAGGAAAAAAGTGGTTCTTCCACCTACTGGCACCTCAGCCTCTTCCTAACTGATGTCAAGAAAAACACTGTGCAAGAGAAATGCCATGCTTGCCACAGGCTGATGGGAATCCTTTGTCCTTGGAGCCTGACAGAAGGTGGAGTGTGTGAGAGGAGAGGCCGTGTGTGGCAGCTGTGTAGCCACAGGAAAAAAAATCATGGTTCCTGGTGTTGCTGCAACAAACCAGCTTCGAGGTAAGACCAAATCAAAGGATGTTTTCTTGATAACCAACAGAATTTGGGAAGTAATTTTTTTCATTCCTAGTGACTCTGAGCAGAAACCATAATTACTTAGGGTTTTTTTTTCCCTAGCAATCCTAGCACTGCCTTTTGAGTTGTCACTAGGGGGCCACAGTTTTGACTGAAATCGTCGATGTGTGATAATAGCACTTGGATTTGTCACTGCTGATGTTTTACTTGGCTTTCTGGTTTGGCCAAAAGCAGATTACTGGCTGCCCTGCTGTATCTGCCTCATTCTCTAGCCTCTGATTAATGGGTTTCAGGAAGTTCAACAGGTGCAGAACAAGCTTGTTCAGAAAAGGCTAAAAATGCATTTGCTAAGGCCACATTCTGTGTTTAATCCAGTAACTTCACCTCCTTTTTGGCTACTGGAGAGAGAGCACAGATGCTGCTGCTCTTGGCTTTCAGATGCCTTCCTCTGTTTGCCTGTCTTTAAACTGAGTCTTCAAACTACTTCTCATGCCTCAAACATGGAGCCCACAGAATAGCATCACAGAATGTGTTGTAAGGAGCACCCTTGTAAATATTTAAAAAAAAAAAAAAAACAACCCCAAACTCTTAAGAAGTTTGTTGCATTTTTCCTTCTGAATATATCATTTTTTCAGTCCATCCCCATCAGCTGTGGTACCAACCAGCTACTTTGCTTACAACAAAGTGTAGGCCAGATGCAATCCTAGCAGTTGGCAGCCGTGATAGTCATGTCTTCTCCCTCTACCCTGCCCAAAAGTCTTCAAGTACTAAAGACGGAGTGTGTTTTTGTAGTATCCATGCCCCTGCCAGGGGCATGTAGTTTCCCAGCCTCCTGCCAGGCTCCAAGGCTTTGTTTTGCACATTCAAGTCTCCAATAAAATAGATGCTACGTTAGTGACATCTAAAGATGTGGAAGCTGTGAATGTGCAGCCCTCCGGCAGGGCTGCTTTTTGGGTTCTAACGTGTCAAAGACAAGGTGGCCACAGGTGGGAGCCTGCAAGACAAATGCAATGCCATTTTTTGGGAAAAGACTTGAGGCCTCAGGACAAGCCTCACTCTTGCCAAGTGTTGTTGTGGCCTTTGAGACTGCTGGGTGGATGTATACAGGTAGGCACGATGTCTTCTCTAAAAGCCTTGGTCAGGCTTTAAAGCTATGACTTGCAGAGGCCTCTGCAGCTGACTAAGGCCTTTAATTAATATTTGTATTTGAAAAGATCTGTATGTAACATGGTGCTTGGTGAAGTTCTTCCTTTCCTGTTTTCTTCACACTGAGTTACCTGCTTGTTAATTATTTCCCATAATGGTAATTAAAAACAGTTCAGCAGAGCACAGTAAAGCAAGACAGAACAATACCGGCATTTCAGATAAAAATAAGGGGAAGATAAGGCAGAAAAACAAAAGATCTCATTTATTGGCAGAATGTGTAGTACTAGATGAATGAAAAAGCTTCTAGTCACGTTCATAGAAGAAATGAAGATGTATACTGTTAATGGGTTTATGAAATATGGCTGCATAACCCATTTAAAATCTTTATGCAAAGAAGTCATATACTTGCTGCTCAGCTGAGCCCTCTTTGAATTTATTGGTGTAAAGCAGACAAAATTCTCCACCACGTTCTATCACAAGTACTACAGATGTCATTCTTCAATCTGTGTAGCAATGGATCACATCTACTACACACATCATAGCCAACACTCGTCTCAGTCTTTTGTTCCCACATATAATTTGTTACATTCCTTGAGTAAAGTTACCTGGGCTAAAGCCATTGATTGAAATGCGCTGATTAAAATAATAGTAAAAATGTAGAACCTTGGCTCACTGTGCTGATCAGAGACACAGCCAGACAGCTAAAGCAGAGCTGAAGCTGAAGAACAGGTATCTATGACTGTGCAGGATTCAGAAGGCTGCATACAAGGATGCAATACCCTTATCTGGTTTCAAAAATTATCATTGATTTCAAATAAAACTATTTTTTTTTTCCTCAAGTGAGGGCTGGGGGAAGAAGGGTGGCAGCAAGGCACTTCCACATCTTATTCCTCTATGCAGGAACTCCAGGGGCAGTGCAGGGCTAGCTACAAAAGTGCTTTTTTTAGGTCAAAAGGAAATTCTCTGTGGGATGGGGCTGCTGTGGGAGATGGGGAAGAGCCTGAGATGGACAGGAAGGAGGGACAGGTGTGTGTGTCCAGGAGAGCTTGCAGATGTGATACCAAAGCCAGAGCTCAGGTACTTGAGAAGCATGGCACTTCCAGTCAGGGAAAAAAAAAAAAAAGAAGCAGCAGCATTAGTTCAGTTTTGGTTTGAAATACCATCTTTCCCTTCATTAGGGATTTCTGGATTACTAGTGCAAGGCAATCTGTTAGCTACGCTCCAGCAATCCAAAGGCACCAGAACTTCACAGAGGTACATGGCTCATGTTGTGCCTCACCTGTAGCACCAAAGTTTGTCACATTACTTGTGCTGGGACAAAGCTTTGTATCAGTTCCCCTTAGCTCTTTTTCTTTAGCTCCCTTCCAGTCTTCACCTTCTCTGAGATACCCCCTTAAAGTGCGCGCTTTAACACTGGTTTTAAACTTTACTTTGGTAACATGAGAGAACTCATGCTACTGAGTAGGAAGGCCTGACTTTCCAAAAGGTCAGGCAAGCACAAAGGCACCAGGTTAACTTACCATTCAGAGATGGCACTGTTTTAGCTGAAATACAGACTTTTTTTTTTCCTGAAAGATGTAAAAGTGCCAGAGGAGCACCCATGTTAGAATAGTCAGTCAGCTATTAGCCCTCTTGTCTGGTTCTATTCACATAGTAATTTCAGAAAACTCTGAGGTGCTATATTGAAAGGCAAAAGCTTAACATCTTATGAGAGAGGGTTTAAAAAGATGCACCTGGAAAGAGACCCTGAATGCAGACTGATCTGTAATGCCAGTCTGTGACTCACACCTGAATGGCCTGGAAGCTTGATACAGAGTTCAGTCGATGCCTGTGTTGGCTAATAGGAAAACATCTTTTCCTATTAGCTATGTTTAAAAGGTCCATTTGAATTAGCTGAGCATCTTGATAATTATTTAACATATGAACAAAGAAACAAATTAGGCCAATGAATGGTTGAAATCCAGGCACTGCTACTGTACTGTATACAGTCAGGGTCAGAGGGAATGTTCAGGATCATATACCAGAAAAACAGTGTCCTGGGATGCTTCAAAAAGCTGTGTGTTATCAGCAGGTTATCTTCATTTTATGTTGTGGAATCTTCTAAAATACAACCTCCTGAAATACAACAGCTGTATATATAGATGATTTTTTTTTCCCCCCAAAGAAACCATCACCAGATCTCTGATTCATAGGGTGCTCTTACCTACTATAAATCTGTAGCACAGTTTACTAGATAGATACTAGACTGGATTTACTCCCTGCACCCAGTGCTTGGAAAGCTTATTGCAGTTTCAGCTGAAGCCCAGAGGAAAGGCTTATGCCACTGAATGAACAGCTGCCGCCTTCCTAATAAGACGCTCTGTCATTGGTGAGTTTGGCCTCATCATATCACGTTCTCTCAGGAGGGACCTGAAAAAAGGGGAGAGGGAGGAAGAGAAATGAGAAGGTGGTCGTGATTATAACATCAGTTTTTCCCCTGAGATCACCAGCGGTGTCCTCGAAAGAGGAGGAAAACAGTAACCAGAAGACCTGCTCTTGAGGTGCAGATTTCCCTTATTTGGCCTTGGCAGTCAGTTTAGGCAGCACAGTGTTCTTTTCAGCAGACTGAACGTGAACACCCAGAGGAATAATTCTGGTATTTCTTGAAGTTTTATATATTTCAAAAGAAATGCCAGGAGGTGAACAGGCAAGGCTTCATACTGTCCTGAGGATCCATTCTTTAAAGTGGGCAGGCAGACCCAGTCAATACATTTCAAGAGAACTCAACATGGGTCAATGAACAACAGCTATGACTTTTACCCAACAAGGTTCTTGTGGTTTGTAGTATGGCAAGCTCACAGGTCAGGCGCTGCACATCTTATTTACCAATAAAGCACATGTCATCTTTAGGACATACTTGATTTTTCAGCAGTTCATGGACATTTAGCAGTCCATTAAGTACACTGATCAACAGGCAACATTTTAAGACAGAACCACTTGAAAATCAACTGCACTTGAACAAATACAGATCATTCACCCAGACTGCACTTTTGGAGCTGGAAGCTGTTTTACTTTTCATTCAAGTTAAATGTTGCTACAGTTAACACAAATGCTTGCACATAATTTTAGCCTTAATTTAGGGGTTTGAATACACTCACTACTTCTTACTTTTAGTAACAGCACAACTTCCACAAGTATTTGTCGGGCAAAATGCTCACCTTGCAAGGCTTCGTTTGTCTCGTGATTTAGAATTTAAAGCAGCATGAATCAAGAGCTGGCTGAAAACATCTCTCTGGAAAAAAAAAAAAGTCAGCAAAAATACAAATTAATAAGTAACTTATAAAATATTGCTGGTTACAATGTCTTGTTTAGCAAAATTATCAAAACCGCTCTGGAAGGAAACATATCACCACGAAAAATTAAACAGCTAACTGCTAATAAGTGTTTGCAACCAGGATTCAGTCACAAGCACAATTTAGCTTCTCACTTTCTTAGAGTGAAGTGGTGTTAAG
>VZTM01009323.1:0-12988 GCA_013400555.1 Jacana jacana | reverse complement strand
ACCCAAGTACTTATAAGATTGTTTTTAAAATGAGTTCCATTGTCTGACTCAGTTCTTTCTGGAGTACCATGTCGCTACAGAACTTGCTTTTCAAGGCCCAGGATGGTGTTCTGGGCAGTAGCATGGGACACAGCATAGGTTTCCAACCATCCTGTGCTCCTTTCCACCATTGGAAAGGCGCCAATATTGGCGCCACGTTGGGACGAAACACTCTCTGAACAATGTGCTGTTAATTTCAGACTTTAGTTAGTTAGAAGAGGCCCAGCTAAAAACGTAAAACTACTGAACAGAAAATTGGTTTGTTTTACCTCAAACCAGGACAGTGGGCTTTGTTAGATTTAAACAGGTCTATATTCAAATGATATAATGTAAAATCAGTTATGCATAATCCACCTGTGAGCTTAATTATTGTTCCTTATTTGAAGATCTCATTTTCATTAGGCTCAGAGAAAAGCAGTCTGCTCCCATGACAGAGAAGTTATTTGATAGTAAAACTATTATAAGTAAAATACCAAAAAAAAAAATTAATTTTGTTTAGAGATGGTCATAACTCGGTTAGTTTTACTGGGACTTAAGGTCTTTTATGTTCATTGAAGACCAGGGTCAATAAATTCACCTTAAGTTGAATTCCTATACATGAAATTACAATTAAATTAGTGGTTGTTAATGGTTCTGGGTGTACCTTCGCTGACTGCATAGACAGGAAGTGTTTGAGCCTTGAGTGTATCTAGTAATTGTATGTATAACTTCTACTAAAAGTAGAACAATTTAAAATTTTTGGATCAGATTTGATTAGTTAGGAATAGTTTTGTCAGAATGTGAGGTAATTGCACAGTTGATAATATTATGGCAAAAGGACAAGACCGCATTGTTATTTTTAAGGAAGCCTTTCCAATGCAGCCAGTAAAGGACTTTGTCTTCTACTGAGTTAAAATGTCTTGTTCCCCAGTTGACTGGTAGATACAACAAAAGCTGAATAAAAAAACTTTTTTTCAGAGGTAGCTGGAAAGGGCCAGTTAATTTTGAAAGCATTTTCCAAGCTTTTGAACAGTTTTTGTCCATTTCAGTCTTGCACATCTAGTGCTGACTATGTTTTTGCACTTTCTTTACTTTTTGTTCAGCTCTAGAAAGAAACTTCTTTAAAGCAGGTGGGAGATACTTAGTATATTTAAGGGATATTCTTTATCGATACTTGTTGCCTTTGATCTTAACTGACAACATATGCATGAACATCCTTAATATAGGAAAGAGTTCATAAGTTCACTGTAATGTTCCTGTCCCTTCTGACATTATATTTTATTTTTTAAATGATCCCATGAGCCATGAATGTTGTTTTTCAGAGAATATCGAGTAGGCGAACACCAAACTCAGGTCAACAACTAACCTTTCAATTAAGTAGGAATGTCTAAACGATGGAAAATCAAAATAGCAGTTGATCAGGAGAAGCCAAAGTGTTTTTCATTAATTTGTTTTTAACCCGACTTTCATGACTGTAATTTGTTTTAAAGCTAAAGTCTGTAATTGAGAAGCTTAGTGAAGTTTATAGGAATCTTCTCTCTATTTACTAACAATGGAACACTTGCTTGACTTTTGGTATGGATATAAGATACTTATAAATCCAGTAGTACCTTTTTACCTGATCTTGAGGACTCAGCACAAGCTTAAATGTGTTTCTTAGTTATCTGGAACAAGTGAATAATAACCTTTAACAAAAGCACAGAAAAAGAATTATTATTATTATTATAATTAATAAAGGACCTTTTTTTACAGGCTAAATGTTATGCTGCTAACTTATGAAGAGGTAACTTAGTAGCAGAGATTTCTAAAACAGTATATTCAGCAGATAAGTATGCTTCAAGTACATTTTTTAAAAACATATAGTTTGTTGAAATCCATAAAATCCTTAAAACAAACTCACTTCCTAGCCAGAGATTAATAAGACCATAATGTTATTTGTATGGTTACACTTCTTAACTTAAGCAGCACACAATGAGTTTACACAGGCACTGAACAATCTCTTCTTAAAAAGGTTTATGAAACCATTTGTAAACATTGACAGCAAAGTAAAGCTCAGTGGTTCCATCAGCACAGTATTAGCTGTATTTGCATGTCATAAAAATATCGTTTAGTGGAACCTGATAACTTCTGTAAAAAGAGAACAGGGATGATATAATTAGAAAAGAAAGGACAGCCAGACCATTGGGGACTTATCAGCACTGCAAAGTTAGTATGACTGGTTACTATAAGAAGCTTTAATTAACCATTGATCACACTGAATGTTTTAATGATCACATACATACTGTGGTACAGAACATGCAGAACTGAGGCATCACAAAAAAGTATAGAAACCCGAGTGTCAAATGTCCCATTAGTTATAATAACTGCTTTTCAACTCTATTTATTATTTAATGTAGAGGATAGGGAATTTATGAAGTCAACTGAGATTAAAATGTGAAGTACTTTGCAGGTTATGGAAATGCAGTGATGAGTTTAAGCTGCCAGCCAATGGTAACATTTAGTACTGGAAAACACATTAGAAAAAAAGTGGGCTAAATCAGTAATATTTTTTTTTTTATTCAACATAGTCTTTAAATTTCTTCTTTTCATTGCCTGAAATGACATATTCACCAAAGAGGCTAGGCAGGAAGGTGCTGTTCTGAAAGAAGGCATTGACTTGTTCCAGATTTGTATGTCTTGCATGTCTTGCCTTAGTTTAGAAAAACAGTTGACGGTGTACAAAACTACATTTATTTCAGATGTTTCTGAAGAAGAAGGATGACAAATATGAGTTTCAGCTATGCTCCAAAGGACTTGGTGTGGCCATGCTCAAATTATAACTTAGAAATTATTAATTGTCCCCCAAATCAAAATTAATATAATAAAATTTAAGTTGAAAATTTACGGGATTTTGCAGACTGTATCTAAGACCCTTGCATATTTTGCTGCTTACCTATCGTCTTTGATTGTGGGGATTCACTGCGTACTTTGTTCTCTTTCAGTTTCTTTAAATTTGTTTCATATAGTCTGGACACAAAACTAAATGGATGGCCTGCCTAGGAATCATGGAATGGTAGAGGTTGGAAGGGACCTTCAGAGATCCTCTAGTCTACCCCCCCTGCCACAGCATGTTCTACTAGAGGAGGCTGGACAGAAATGCATCCAGTCAGCTTTTGAATTATCCCCAGGGAAGGAGACTCCCAACCTCTCTGGGCAGCATGTTCCAGTGCTCTGTCACCCTCAAAGCATAGATGTTTTTTCTCATGTTGAGATGGAATTTCCCATGTTCCAGCTTGTGCCTGTTTGCCCTTTGTCCTGTCGCTGGGCATCACTGAAGAGCCTGCATTGACTCTTCTCAAGAAGCATTGATAAGATCTCCTCTTAGTCTTCTCTTCTCCAGGCTAAACAGACCCATGTCTCTCAGCCTCTTAAGAGAAGTGCTCCATTCCCTTGATTATCTTCATAGCCCTCTGCTGGACTCTTTCCAGTAGTTCCGTTCTTGAAGTAGTTCTTGAACTGAGAGCCCAGAACACAGTTTTCCAGATGTGGCCTCGCCAGGGCAGAGTACAGGCAGAGGATTAGAGCTGACCATGCTCTTTTTAAGGAACCCCAGGAGACCATTGGCCTTGTGGCCACAAGGGCACATACTGACTCATAGTCAACTTGTCCACCAGGACTCCCGGATCCCTCTCTGCAGAGCTGCTTTCCAACATGTTTTTTTCAGGAAAATGCTTCATTGAATCTCTGATTTCTTGGATGTAGGAAAACTTAAAAAAAAAACAAAAAACAACTTGCTTATTAAATGTAATTTGCGTGCTGGTTACCATAAATTTGATATTCAGTAGCAAGATCATATTTACAAATGTGACCTCATATATTTTCAAACTATAAGATGACTGCAACATTGATATTTTGAAAAAAGTGGTGGAGGTGTATGTGGAGATTTGAGAATGGGTTCCAAGGGAAGTAGAAGGGTCAGTATTTAACACTGACAGTTAAATTGATGAAATGGTGAACAGTTTAAAAACTGTACAACAGGGTATGGTAAAGCAGTATTTGTCCCACTGCTCAGAAAGCAAAGAAATAATTTTTTTTTCTTTTTTCATCTTCTAAATTGATTTGATGCTTGGAAGCCAAATGGTAATCAGCCAAATTTACTATTATCTGAGGAGACAATAGCTTCTCATTTTTACTGTTCCACCAAGTGTTCCTGGTACAGAAAAGGTCAGAGGAAACAGAGATGACTGCTCTATCTTAAAGTTATTTTCCTTCAGGAAATTCTCAGTAGGTATCTTAGGTCGTCCATAAATTTCTTATAAATGTTATACATTTCTTCCTGAATCTTTTTCAACAGTTGTATTAGGGTCCCATACTAAACAGACTGCAGCAGATCTGACATTCTGATTATATAGCATTAACAGCTAGTCTCATGCATTTGAAAAAAAGTATGAGCTTACACACCAACTACAAAGCTGCCTTCTCTTCACTAGGTTTTTAACTTGTTTAGTTGCAAAGCGAGCAACTTTCATCTTTTCTCCTCACAGGGGAGATAAGGCAACTAAGAATGAATTCTTCATATCCCGCCTATTCTATGTTGGCTTTTTGATAATTTCCGAATGACTTTGCCTGCCCCACATGGTATATAGGCATTGCATTTCATACTCTAAGTGTAATTCTGTTTCTCCCTGGGTAATAGGTGTGAATCTGTGCGTGGTACTTAACTTCTGGTTCTTTCAAATATTTTAAACAATTAATAGATTTCCCGTAACTTTCAATCCATATGACAAAATAGATTGTTTCTGGTTGCAGGTGATAAGATATTTTTTTTTATTATTATTTACTCCTGGTGTAATGGTTTAGAATATGCCTTTTTTTTTTCATATGCAAATCTCCAGGTGAGTGAAGTCTCTGAAGCAATAGAACTGCTCTAGGAGTGGTAGCTATGCTGCTTACTCTGGCCATCCATCTCCTAAAGGAACGTGCTTTTCAACTGATATGGCAGTTTGGAGTGCTGCTCCTGATGGTGGATGGGTTTGGAATAGAAAGGATCGAGGACAGTTACTGATGAGGGAAGGAGTGAGGCTTTCTAGTGATACTAATGAACATTAAAGAGTTATTTCGTCATGTAGAATCAGCATACTCCCTCCTGCCTAAATTTTTCATCACAGACTTGCCAGAACAGCTTTCCCATTCTTCTCCTGGGAAGGGTGGTTTCAGATCCCCTTGCCTGTACACAACTGTAGATTTGCACAGGAGATTGTGTGGGAGGAAAGTTAGCTTCAGAATAAAACATCCAGTATACCATGAGCAAGCAAATAGCTAGAGAGGAAGGAAATTTACATCATCACTTTGGTCTCCAGAAAACTTGACTGGAACATTTTCATGGACAGACTGTGTCTTCTTATTCTTGCTAGTTAAAGCTGACAGTTGAGCAATCAAGCTCTTTCTGTGGACGGAGTGATGAATCTCTAGGAGCAGTAGATTGACATTTAAACCAAGCCAGATCATAACACAACTGTAACACCACTGTCTTCCTAATTCTTCATGTGTCATATAACTGTCCAAGTCACATTTTGTGTTAGTTTGGGATGGTAGGAGGCCAGAGGACACAGTCTGTGAGCATCTTTGTATTTTTTGGAGGATAACTTACTGAACTAATGTATCTTGAAATAAAAAATTTCAATCCAAAGTCTTATTAAGAAGTTTTATTTGCACATGATTTGTAGCTGCTTTTTTAAGACTAACATTTGTAAGACAGTTACTTATATAGCATTTGCTAATTAAATATTCCCATAAATCAGAGCAAGAAAAAATTTACAGTATGCAGGACAGGATAAATTGAAATGTGCAATNTAAATTGAAATGTGCAATTGAATATTGATCTATGGCCAAACAAAAATCTTTTAAATGTAAAGCCTTCACTTAATTTAGGCAGAATCAAAAATAACATCAATGGACCTGTTACAATTCTCTTAAGACCTTGTCCGGAAACATAATACAATTTTCATGCTGTCTGGTGATGGATCCAGTTAATGGAATAACCCTATAACCTTTAGTGTTCTTATTCATATTCAGAGGTAATATAAATATCATCTGTCCTTCCCTTGGGCTGTAGAACATTAGGCTAACCTCTTTCTTCAAGGCCCAGTGTGCTGTGGTTGCTCTGATGCATTGATTATTTTAAAATAACCGGTGTTATTTTAGTCATAGAAGACTTCTTTACTAGACCTTCAATGTATTAGGGACTGAAAATTGCACTTAAACTCACAAAATTGAATCCATACCAGAGATGAATCAGAAAAAAAAGATGTACCAGAGAAAAAATATTATTTATTTATTCAGGGAATTCTCCCTAGCGGATTGGTCACCTTTAGTGTTTCCTCATGTGAGGATTTCTGAATTAGAGTTCAAGTAATCATACTCCTTATTTTCATTTCATGAGTGCTCTAAAATTTCCATAAAGCTTCCTTGTACTGTAATTTGGCATAAGAGTCTAATTTATAAAATCTTTGAAAAACGAATAAAAAATAAGAATCTGCATAGCTTTTGGTTTACTGGCTTCAGCTTTCACATCATTCACATTTTACACACTTAATACCAGGTTAAACTGCTAATTAGAGTAATCTCTGGGTGGAGGTGTGAGATGTGCTTGGCTCCTTGGGACTTACAGAGGTTTCAGCACTTGTGCCCTGTATTTCCTAGCTAGGTCTATGAGCCGAAGGGCTACTAAACAACTGGAGCTTGTATAGTGGAGTTCAGACAGGGGTTCTCACTAAAGGCTGTAGTAAACATCTGAGGAAATGAACCCCAGATACTTTTTTTGATTATTTATTTTGTTATGTTATGTTACGTTACATTAAGTTTTATGTTAAGTTTTATGTTAAGTTTTATGGTATGGTATGGTATTACTCCTCCATCTCTACGTAATTCTTCCTGGAATGCCAAGGCAAGTATGCCAAACTGAGGTTTAATGGAGTTAAGCAGATATGTCATTCCTTACACACAGCTGCCAGTCTGGCTTATGTGTACTCCTAGAGCTAAAATGCAGCAGAAAGAGACAGCCATGGGAGTTGGGAAGAATGATGAGTTTGAGTTAAGCCAAGGGAAAACTCTTAGTGATCATACCTTGTTTTAGAAGAAAAAGTTAACGTGTCAGAAAAGACATTAACTTCAAGGAGGAATATTATAGTAAGAGGGCTGAATTTAAGAAAGAAGTGCAGGAGGAAAAAAATGTAGGACACGGGGAATGAAAAAAAAACTGTGACGAGGGACAAGATACATGGTTCACTTGTATGGTGATTACGATGAAGCAAGTATCAGTATCATAGTGATGGTAAATCTTCCTTGGAATGTCCTGATTCTTATGAGCTTAAAAGAAAATGTTAATGATAGATGAAAAGGTATCAATGTTTTTTCCTTCACCCAGGCTTCTTACACCACCTGGTGGGTAGCTTAAATCAGAAAGTTATAAACACACTAAAGATTCAATTTGCCCATTGAAGGGGGAGAAAAGAAAAAGGGGGTGATGTGATGCTCGATGATGAACGGGGGGCTTTTTGGATACAAGGATGGCTACGTAGTAATTTATTTTCCTGATTTCTGTGAAATGTATAGGAAATCTCCAGATCTTTGCAGGGAAAATGTTTTACTTATGTGTATCTGAGGATTGTTGTATATTAATTTATATTTTTTTCCTATCTTATTCAAAGAAGTTTTCTAAGAAGCATTCTAAGAAGATTCAGTGGGCTGATTCTTTGTTCCAGTCCACATAAACCCCAGTAGGTTTAAAGCAGGAATCCTCTGAGTTTCTACTGGAATTGGGGAGTATGTAGCAGTCAAAGACTCAGGCAGCACTGCAGTGATGAGTGCATTACTAGATATAAAATGGACACAGCCTTTCAGCACCATCAGGTTTTAATAGTTGCTGGTGCATGTAGTGTGTAAAATAAAGTGTATGGCTATGGTTCTGTGCCCGTCTCAAATGTATGCCTGCTGCCTTTATGCACAGTAAAATTGAGATGAGAAAAGGGAAGGTAATGAACTGGCAAGCTGTCTTTTGGGTGGTTAATAGAGAGAGCATGATCCAAAACAACAAGTTTAGAATTAGATGCCAGAACAGTGTGTGTCTTTGTCCTCAGCTGTGTATACACAGCCGACCTCATCCTTAAAGCACTTGTTGTTGCATTCCCAGACCTGTAAAACATCTGTAGTTGTGCATAAGCTTTTAAGCTGATATCAGTAGGATCACGCACAGGCTTGAAAAATTAGACTCCTTGATTGAAAACCAAGGGTTCATTGCTTTGCAAGACTTAACTATCCCTGTTTTTTCAGATGTTCCACATAAAATCAACTTCCTGTTGATGTCAGCAAAAATAATCTTTCTGACATTGGACAGTAACACATTCACTAGCCTGCTTTAGCTCTCGTGGTAAAGCTGAGACCATGGGACTCGTTTACATTCAGGATTGAGTTTGTCCATAGCCATCTAAACAGAATTAAAGGGCTATGAGAATTAATTAGCTGCTGCCTGTCCCTTCCTTTGAAGATGAAATATACTAAGTGCTACTATGGTCACCATGACCTTTGCAAATGATTGCATTAAATGTTAGAACCATCAACGGCACCGTGATAACTGTATTTCTGTACCAGAAAAAAATAGAAGGCTGTATGATTCTGAATTTAGTGTCAGTAGCAAAAGGTATTAAGCACAGGAGTAGTTATCTTCCCTTTTACATTCCTATCAAAAATTTTAGGTGACTGAGACAGAAAGGGTGCTCTGGATTTTTCTTACATGGAGCATTTCAAGAGTGAGGCACTGGGTCCTGGCAAAATTACTAGAAAGAGGGATGAAATAGTTACAAGTTATCCTGTTTATTTTAACTTTTCTAAAAAGAAACTGCATTTACCACAATTTATTAGCAAAGTTAGATTCTCATGAACTATAGGCTGATTTATTAGGCTTTGTTTCAATATCTTTTTGTTCATTTTTCTTTGCACAAATTTGGCTGCGTAATATGAACAATGTGGAGAAATTCTTTAAAGAAAACAAACTGAGGAGAAAATTTGAGAGTCCTTTATAGCATTAGGATTGTGGAGAAATGGCATTCACCCCTCTTGCTGAAACTTTAAAAATGTGTCCACGGTACAGTATCAGACAAAATTCTGTAAAGGGAGAGATGCTCAGAGTGTACCTCTGTCTTGGAGTCCTCTTGTTGCCCATGTATATCGTACTGAATACAAAGGAGTACTAGGTCACAATTTAAATTGTCTCTTCAGTTCCTATAGGAATAGAAGATGGGATCCTGCCTTTGTCATATTCTGAGCAGGGGTGGCATTCACATCTGTATTTGATTTTCCATCTGTTCCTCATTCTATATGTCTGAGACTAAGTAGCGAGTGCAAAGAGATTTCACTTCCTTTAAAATAATAACATAAAAACATTCAGAGTGGAAAAAAAGGTAGGGTTTTATCTTATTATAATACTATGTATCTATACAAGATCCAGACACAAGGAAATCCTACAGACAAACTCTGCAGGGCTGTCTGTAAGCATATGCTAAGCTGGCAGTTGACTGGGATGATGAAAATATTGGACATTGATTCCAGGCCATGACAGTGCTGCCCAACTTGCTCGTGCTAGAGCTGCAGAAAGCCATTTTTCTCATCCCTGCTATGAGAGAGAAGGGCTGGGGCAGTCAGATGGTCATTTCAGCTAGGGCTCTAGCTCGCCTCTGCAGCTTAATGGGCCCATAACTGATCCCATAAGATTCTTTTTGTGGTGAGTAGATTTCCCTTTCCTATGACACTGCTGGTTGGTTTGTTGGGGTTTTCTGGGTTTGTTTGGGGTTTTGTTGTTTTTTTGTTTGGTTGTTTTTGTTTTTTTGTAGTCCATGTTATAAAAATCCATTCTACTTACACTGGTGACAATTTTTGAACAAGATCTAAAAGAACCTACTTTCTCTTATTGCCTTTGTAACAAAAGAGGAATGTAACATCAAGACTAGTGTCCTTTGTTTTATTTTCAAGCAATACATGCTGCTCATGTATTAGACTTTAATGTAAATAAGATTAAGGTTTAGCAAAATCTGCTATTGCAGTATGTCTAGCTAAGGCACGTAATTGTTAGTTAAATGTTACCTTATTGTCTGTATTGACTCTGTGTTTCTCTTACTCTCTAGAATGACAGGGGCTAGACATTCAAAAAGACAGGTGGTTCAAATGAAGCATTATTAGAAAATGATGTTCTGAGAAACTTTATTTCCTCAGTCTTCTAACTTTTTTATTATTATATTATGGACCTGTTTTTTAAAAAAAAATTATTAACTGCATAATAAACAACCAACCACACAAAGACAATAAGAATAAATCTTGTTGTTTCAGTAGACCATGTAGTCCTTTTTAAAATTGATTTGTTAGTACAGTACATTCATAATTCTCTGAAATATAGAATCCATGAAAAATTCTTCTTAAGGAATCCACACTTTTAGTGTTTAATTAGGTTTTGGTATTGTATGTACTGTTTCTTTTGATGGGTTTAGGCAAATATTAAAGCAAGTTCATCCAAAATTAGCTTGATGGCCATGGAAAGATTTACCTCACATGAACTGTAGCACTTACAGAAATTGTATCAAAACCCCACTGATTATTAGAAGTGAAACTGATTTCATATGTGAAGTTGAAATAAGAATTAGTGTTGTTTGCCTTACAGACTTTCAGGTATGACTGATATTTTTAAGGAATGCTAATCAAGTGTAATTCCAACTTCAGATAAAATCCTCAATTATTTTCAGATGCTTTCTGTTCAAGTGCTAGAGAGGTCTTGTGTTTTCTATATGTTGAAAGACTATCTGACATGTTCTTAAGTATACCGAGTGTTGCTTTTTTTTAATGATAACTTGTAATTGTTGCAGAGTAAAACCATTATAGGATGCTATTCAATTTTCTTATAACTGCAAGTGCTACAGTATGCATTTCGGTCCTGCAGTCAGTGTTGTGGCTACGCTATAGCATAAAATTAGATTGAGTAGGTATATTTAAGAAATTAACTTGTGTACTGGTTGCACAGGCAGAAAGTGAGATAAAGAAAAGGTTTTAGTGATTCAGACAGGTCTGATTCCTGGTTTTGATTACCATGTTGTCTACTTTGTTTATGGTATTCTGGCTAGCTAACTTAAAACTGGCTTAGATACATTCCTCTATCATAGGTGGTAACAAAGGGCAGTCTGGTTATTCAATGTGATCCTGTTTTAAGAGAAGCACAGGATCAGAAGTGGCATGAAAATTGTATTTATGTACCAACAAAAAGAATGTAAAACACCTGAAACTCTACAAAGAAACACTTTTAGCAATCTCAAATCTTACATGAAATGAAGGAAGCGTATGAGTTCTTACCAGTCCAGACACAGCAAGACTCATGCTTACATTGAAGAACATTAAGGCACCTTTGCCACACATTGCATCTTCATAGATAAACCTTTAATAGAAAATGAGTTTGCAGCAGTAGCTGTTGTATCTCAGTGTCCGGTTTTGGGCCACTTACCACAAGAAAGATATTGAGGTGCTAGAGCGGGTCCAGAGAAGGGTAATGAAGCTGGTAAGCGGTCTGGAGAGTATTCACTGTTCACCTAAAGGAAGGTCTTCATAATAAAGCAATCTATTTGAAAGCTAAGGAGGAAGAAAACAAGGCCAAAAAACGCCCATAATTCTGTAGTAATACAAATTCAGTCATTTCAGGCACTGTGTCTGGAGTTGACTTTGATTACATTTAAGCAGAAAAGCAGATGACTTGACTTGTACTATACTTCATATAAAAAAATATGCCTACAGCAGAGTCCAGGGGTAATATCAGATGTACTGTGGATAGAGGCACTGCTCAGCTGCATCAGTAGTTTCTCCAGCCCAGGAAGGACTTGTCATAGTTTGAAATGTTTATGGAAGTGTAATGTGGAGAAAGAGTCATTCTCTCCTTTAGCCAAATGAGCATATTTGCCCTGATAATGATTGCTGAAACATTATATAAAAGAATAGGAAGTGGCATGTGAATAAAGTATTATTTTGGAGCAGGTATTCACAGGCAGTAGAATGATCAGTAGAAATGAGCAGTAAATACTATCCCAAATCTTCAAACTTAGTTATTTTTCAGTTTCACTTAAGGTTTTAAATCCTGTAGTTACATAGGTAATTATTGTCTCCAGTATATAGATAAATGGAAATGGGGATGTAATGAACACTGCAGCACTGAAAATATAACACAAAAGACACATGATTTAAAATCTCAAACCAAACAGCTCCTTTTGGGCATTTGCCAGTTTGTGCAAGGTTAGCTCACTCATTTTATTATATAGGTTAAGAATCTGATTATCTGTCATCTTTAACCTAAAACGAAAATACATCATGTATGATTTTTAGACATTTCCTCTTTATTCTGTGAATCAAGTTCATCATCTTGGTAGTGTGGGAGAAAGCTTTGTGGCTTTCTTAATATTATTATTATTAGTAGTAGCAGCAGCAGCATTAACATTAAAGGATAACCCCAGCCTGGCAAGCAGAAGTCTCCAGAAGTCTTAGATATTTTCCAGTTTGTAAAAGAAATGAAAGCTAAAAGTGCTACACATTCAATTACATAACACTAATCATAAGCAATAGCTATCTTACGTGTTGTATTACGTATGCAGGTAAATCTGTTTTTAAGCATGAATGAACCTTGCATCCAGAATCCAAATGTAAGGTTAATTGTCACCTTTCCAGCAAGATTCCTTTCATATCAAGTTTATTTAAGAGGTGTGTAGATGAGATAATACAGAGGTGTTATTGCTTGCTGAATTATAGATTATTTTGGTGGGGTTATGAATAGAAAAGCAAATTAAAGAAGTAAAATCCAACAAAGTTTGCCAAGGTTGGTATTTTGTAGGAACAGAAGTGGCATGTCACAGGAAACATTGATAAAGAATATGAGCAAAACATATACTTATTCTGTCTGGGACCCTTATCT
>VZTM01009314.1:0-27844 GCA_013400555.1 Jacana jacana | reverse complement strand
TTCAGAAACTAAAGAACCGTGCTGACCACTCTGAAAGCAGCTACAGTAAAAAATATCTTTATTACTTAGTTTGTTAAATGCTGACGGATGCTATTTAAAATTACACTAAACTTGACAAAGTCAAGTAAGCAAGCTAAATAACTGAGCAATGCACTTCCACCTGGTGTATCTGCTCCTTAAGGATGCAGTCATGACTTAGCCAGAATAACAAAGGGCCCACAGATCTAATGCAATACTACTCCTGTATATAGCATTATTCTAGTCATGTATGCTAGGAACTAATGTGCAACAGTTTGAACTTTGGTGTAGATACAGCCTTCATTCTCTGTTCATTTATTTTTATTTCTTTTGCAAATACTCCAGGGTTAAACTAAGACTCAATTTGTAGCCTTTGTACTGGTCCATTTATACAGACTAATTTAATACAGATCACTTCACAGAGAGATAAGCCCTACTTTGGGGAAGAGAAATCTGTAAAGAAAGTAAAATAGCAAATGAAAGTGCCTTTAAGTATAGATAAGTTTATCAAGATAACTAGGCCTTCCGAAGATGGATCAAAAATAGTAGCAGTAATAGAGATCAACAGCTCTTTTACTGGAAGCATGCCCAAGGCTGAAGTAAAAGCTGTGTAGAGGATTCCATGGATAAAAGGCAAATATTCTTCACATCATTAAAATAAATGAAAATTTTTCATGTTAGTGTTTTTCATCCTTGACTAAAACAAAACAAACAAAAAAAAATCCCAACCAAACAAAAAAAGTGTACTTCTGTTCTGTCCTACCAGAAAGTAAGGAAGCAGTTGAAAAGCTTGTGGATTTTCCCATTAAAAAACCAGTCTCTCCACTTACTAAAAGAGCGTCTATATCACCAAAAGTCTGCACACAAATCAGTTCTCTCCTCAACTACGGGCCTTTTTGTACTTCATCTTGAACTAGAATACAGATACAATAAACAGCAAGATTCCCCACCTCCTTAAAATGTTCATAAACTTAAGTGGTTAAATAATAGTTAAAGGAGACTTCATATTACACTCCCTCCAAAACACTCCTCTTCCTCTGCATTCCAAACAATCTATGATGGCAGGGATTTGGCCTCGATTCCACTAATGAACAAGTTCAGGTGCCTACAATCACACCATAAAACAGACTTTCCCCAGGACATAAGCAGATGCTTGTACTGGTACATAAATGGCTAGAGAGATAATGATAAATAGAAACGCGTTTCAAAAATAACCTCCAAATCCTACAAGAAAATGGAGATCTGAAAAAGATGTCCCAGTCACAAAACATCGAATAATTATGAAAAAAATCTTATTAAAAAATCCCTTGTAAATAAAATCTCTTTAACCTTCACTGGAATGAAAAGCACTTACAACCTCCACACGCTACCACCGTATTTATCACCAGTTCCATTCATAAACCGTATTGCAGAGACTTTTATAGGCTAACAAGTCTTATTTCACATCACCAGTAATCCTTACTGTAGAACCAATATGCAAGAGAAACAATAATGCTCTACTAGGAACCTCTAGTTCAGAATCATTGTGACTGCTATTTTTTCTGAATAAAATGGCAAAGCATTCTCAGAAGGCATTTGTGTACTTTGATTACCTTAATCATCACCAAAATTGCATGCTTAGCAGCATTTAGAAAAAAGTTTACTACCTTCCCAAATCATCTTCCTTTATATTTTATTACTGTCACAAAGGAATAATTAGTTACCTTCCCACTGACAAAGCTTACTTCTCCCCACCATAACAAAACACCACGTCTGCAGAATTAACTTTATTCCTTTCTGTAAAAAGGGTGAGGGCTTTCAGGTAGTGCTTTCCAATATATTCTGGGGTAAAATCCTCTTTGGTAACGAGTACTTCTCTCTCTCTAGTTAGCTACAGTACAGCACTACTCCTGATTCCTGTTGCAGAAGCTCTCCCATGTGCAAGTACACCTTGAACTTCCTAAAGAGGTGAAATCTGTAACATTTCCCACTCACTGCCTTAAAAAATACAGCTGCCAAGCCTGCCATAACGTTTAATAGCAGCCCATATTACTTCCTTTATAGATGATACAGTAAATCTAAGATAAAAAAAAAATGCACAGTATCATAAAATTTCTTTATTGCACGCAATAATTGAAAATATATATTGTATTTTATTTGTGATGGTAGAGGTTTTTTCTGTGTATGAAATGAATAGAGCTTTGAACAAGATGCCTGAATAAATCTGTGAAGGACTTTTATTTCAAGTGAGATATATATGAAATTTATATCATAGACACATGTATATTTAATTAAACAATTATTTTTAAATACAAGATGCTAGTATACATTTTACTTAGAAGATGAGCACAAGAAACATGGGGTATATTATCTAACGTTTAATTGTTTATTACTTAAAGTAGTTGAATCCATGTGAACACTGACATGCCTTAGTGTTCCATTCACTCGATTTCTTTCCATTTGGGATTAAAAAAAGCAATGTAACTTGTTCCAAAGTTTGACACTCGGCAACACTTACACAATTAATGGACCTACAGAGCCTACCTGCGACTATTTACTGCCACAATGCATACGTATTTCAGATATGCTTTCTTATTCATCAACCAGAAGAGTCTCCAACCCATCTATAGCAGGAACAGTCAGATAGAAATAATCATCGGGCATTAGCTACACTAAGCCATATGTCTCAACAAATCATCTTAGCCAAAGTAATACCCTTCAAGGGAAGTAATTTTTACTTCTTCTAATCATTAAAAGAGAAAGACAGAAAACGCAACTGATTAAAGTCAGGAATAAAAAGATCATTACTCTTAATTTACCTTCCTGTGCTTCAAGTCTCAGCCATAATACAATGCTAAATTTAGGGCCAGTACCACCTATCAGCAGAAACAGTCACACATTTGTTTTCAGACAGGAAGAAATTACCAAATTCCAGAGAGGCCATCAACACACTTTAAAAACAAAAACATAAGTTCCCTCCTCAAAATCACTGTGGCAGCACCTGTTCAGGGAGACCATGGCAAGCCCTGGAGCTTCACGGCTGCCCAAGTCCTATTTCTAAATTCTGAACACTACCAAATTCTGAGATCCAGAAGCGAAGACAAAGGATGGCTCATTAAGCAAGTACAAAAACCAGGATTATCAGAAAACAGATAGACTTTTAAGAGTCTCCAGAAACAGGGAATGAGGAGAAGAAAGGGAAGAGGCATGGAGCCCTGAGGGCCTGGCACCTTCTGCCACTGGGCAGAGTGCTTCATTTTCTCACACAAGCCCAGCTGGCAGATCTGATTGTAGCTGAGTGCCCACAGGCAGAAGTGGCTGAGAATAAAAAGATTATTTTTATTTCTGTGTAACGTGCATGCAGCAAGACACTTTTAAACAAAATCTGCTGAGCAAGACTAGTGCATAACCAGCTCCTTTCAACTGTTTCCTGCTCTTCTGGTGGTCTATGGATTTCCAAGAGGCCACAGACATGAATTAGAGGCAGAGACAATAACCAAAATCTGGAGAATAGTTAATGTCTTCAAATGGAGACCACAGATCAATACAAACTTTCTACTCTCCTCTTTAAGTACAAAGATACTGCACGGAGCCTCATCCAGACTTGCATATCATAGCTCACTTCAATACAGGAATACTTCAACTAAATGCTTTAAAAAGAAAAACAAACCAACAACATACAAGAAAATCCAAAAACAAACACAAAACTAAAAACCTATGCCTGTTTTATCTCGTTTCAGTAAAGTAAGATGGAAGGAGTCTACATCACCCATGGAAGAAAAGCATATTAAAAGCTACTACTGTTTTCTGACAACTTGTGTTTCTGAAGTTTCCACTTCAATTCTCTTCTGTTCTTTCTCTTACTCCTTTTGGATTCACTAATTTGTGTACTATATAACTATGCATTTCTTCAAGACACAAAATGTACTTAAGAAGCCAAAACAGTCTGAACTGCAAATCACACACTTACTTTCTTATCCTGTAGTTTCCTTTAATGTGTTTGTTAATTGAAGAATAAATGACAGTAAGGACTGCTTGAAGTTCCCCGAGCAGTATGAAAGCCAAAGAGCAGCAGAATTAGCACTGTTTTACCTACTGATTTGCTTTGTAAGCACACAACTGTTCAGACTTTCTTCAGTGCTGTAACTGGAGTCAGAGTAGCACACATATGTAGCTTCTTAAAGACAGAACCCCTGCATCTACTGTCATGTAAATATAGCACTAATTGGAACTTCTATATAACGTGAGTTGACATGTAGCCTCAAGTTACCTCTTAACATTTGCTTTAATAAGGCTATACGAGGTTGAGCACAAGTCTCAGGTGTACCAAGCTCTTCAAATTTGGAATTGTTTGTGCAACTGGTTTCTGAGCCCGTTCAACTTTCCCATGTCCTTATTCATGTGTGTGCATGGACTCGGCGTTCCGATAACGGTCTCGCCGATGAGCTGCTGGTGCCTCACCTCCCTGCTCGCATTTGGCCAGCGTAACTTGGAAAAATATTGTTAGACTACCCAGCATGATTCCATGTCCTTTTCAGCATCATTCCCTTACAGACTATGGTCTCTATAATGCTAAACTTCTAAACATACACCTTTTGTGTTTAGACACATGATGTGGCATTTGAATGAAAGCATATACACTTGCCAAGCCATTCGGATCAAATAGAGAGCACAGACTTAGCTTTACCACTACTTGTTTACCTGTCAACATTTGTCTTATGTGCAAATCCTGCAAGTTGTGACTAATGATTATTGGATAAATCCATTTTGAGCTAGATACTCCTACTTCAGTGACTCTTTCTACATGCATATATTAACAGTGCTTTTGTGTGTTTAGAGGAAATGGTCACTGCTCGATTCTTTCTCTAAACTAGTTGGAGAATTTCAAGACAAGTATATCAGTTTTTCACCATCAGTTTACACTGTTCTTCTATGTCACCATGCTCATCTAATCCCCTGTGAAGACTGGTTTAAATCAGATTTCTTTTTTATCATAACTGAAGTCATGACAACATTCAACTTACTTTCTTCCTTCTGGTAACAAAATATTTAAATGATGACAGCATACTTAAGGAGCAAAACCGGCGACTGCAACTCCTAATTACCTCTCCCATTTTCTACCCTCTTAACTTTGAAGCTCTGCATCTATTCCATGACATAGAGCAGAAATATGCATGAGTTGTCATTCTCCCTCTTGAACAGGGAGAACTAATTGACAGCCTGAAGGCTGAATCCAGTCCCACAAGACGGTTTTACTTGACTTCCACCATGGCCTAGGGCAGGCCTGAACATCATGTACTGTGCTAAACAATTTGCTTAGCCCACAGGAGAGGGGGCAAGAAAGAGAAGGGAGTGAGTGGAAGTTGGGGGTGGGAGGAACTGAAGAGCATGGGTGATGGCTCATGGGCTAAAAATGAAAGTATAATCATTTCAGCACATTCACAACTTCCCCACTTGGCAATTTATATGCAGAACTGAGCCAAAGCAGGCTGGGACCTTCACAAGGTCTGCCCCGATCTGGTCTAAGCCAGAAGAGGGAATGCTGCCTGCTGCAGTGACTTGGATGACACCATCAGGCTCTCAACCCCCCACACCTTTTCTAACAGGCTTTTAAGAGGTAGCTTTGATAGATCTACTAGACAATTAGGGTAGACCAGGAGTGAACCAGTGCCCTGAGAACCTCTACAAACAGAGAAGGCAGCGACAGAACCATGGACCTACAATTACTCCAATGACGGGTGGAGTCTGGATATTCCTGGTCCAAGCACCAAGTCTTCTTCTTGTCATCCACTATGTATTAAATCAAGGGGGCTGAATTTGACTCAGGTCTTCCCTGAGCATGGGCGAAAATAAAATAATTGATCTGCCTCTGCAGAAGCAGTCCTGCATCCATCAGGAGGAAGACATTAAATCAAAAGTCAGAAAAAAAAGTGTCATTGTACCAGGTTCTCCAGCACCTTCTACAGCACCTATCTATTATTAGGATTTCTCTTTTGTACCTTTCCCTCTCTAGACCACAGAGGGTTAAATATACAATTATCTTGATATATTCATCTGATCCATGAGCAGCTGGCAGGGGGTGGGGACGGATGGTGACCCATAACCATAGGGAATCAGCAATCCAGGCTCCAGAGGAATAAATCCATAGAAGGAAAATCGAAAATTACAAGTTAGAGAACACAATTTATATCCTACCACCCAAAAGGGATAATTTTGGAACATTTCAAAGGACTTCCAAAGTTACTTGCAATTAGTACTAAAAATAGCAATGAAAGATTTCAAATAGTCCTTAAAGCAGAGTCATGAAGAACAGTCTTGTAAGGAACAAATGTAACAGTGAGTCCCCAGTCTCTCCACGGCTGTCAGACATCTGTGACCCTCTGAGATCAAGATTTAATTTCTCCCTGTGTCAGTTTTTCTGTCTAGAGAATAGCAATAGTAAGATCATCTTCTTTCCCAAGTACGGGCACAACTGAACATTTATAAAATGCTTTTAAGAACTTGATTTGAAATATCTACACCCAAAGAGAGGAAAGCAGACCTTTAGGGTCCTTTTGCAAAAGGAAGTGTCACAAAGCAATGCTCGGGTACCGGAATCAAAGTATACATATTGATTCTCTTTCATCTGTAAACTGACAGTACTTACTGAAAATTAGATGGACTTTATGATTATTTTTTTCCCAGTATCAGAAAACATTGTGACTATTTTTTGCTTAAAAAACTAAATATTTCAGTTAGCATTTTAAAATGAAGTAATTTGCAATGCCTACCATTACACCTTTAATTAACATCAAATGACTAGTTCGGCCCATCAATAGTGAAAAAGCTACATACTGAGGAGATTTTTATGATTTTTATTTTTCTAGCAAATCCCATTATGGTAGTTTTGAGTATTTAATTGTCTGCTTCTTCAATAATAATTGTCTACTTCATCTTACAAGAAAATTTTGGTCTCATAAGTATCTTGCAAAAAATACTGCTTCATGCCTATTTATGAAAAGCCAGTTCCTTCCACTGTATTTTAACTTATGCTTATTCAGAAAGTGGTAAATAAGTTTTCACATGTTTTGAAGAAAACGTGATCAGTGAATAAACCAAAACCATAGTTATTAGAAAGCAGTCCAGAAGAACGCACACTTTTATAAAAAAATCTTAGTAAAGCCACACTATCAGTGGAGCCTTTCCTGTTTTAAAGCCTCGTCACAGACTACACCAAAGAACTAATTCCACTAATAAAACTGGAGCCAAACAAATTATCTTCAGATAAAGATGTCTACAGGAGAGACTCGCTAGTGTCTGATGAAAAATTTAAGAGCAGCATGGTATTCAAGGAATCTGCCTAATTATTGCCATCTTACTCTTGTGGCATTTTTAGTTTACATATTCTGTATAACCTAGAGTGAAAAAATTATCTATTTTTTTGGCATCAGAGAAAAAACCTGCAGATTTTTACTAAATACTTTGTCTGTAGTGTAATTGTTGAGTAAGGATAAGGCATTGAGCTGAATTCCAGACTTTTAACACTAACAGTTTCTGCCAGTAAAGCATTTACAAATAGGAACTGAGGAACAAAAGCAACCAAGAATGCCTTTGCATCTGGAAATAGTTACAGAAGCCAAAATGGTAACTGTGTGTAAAGTAGCACAGTCACACATCCCTAATATTTTTTCTTATTTTTTTTTTAACATGGGTCAGAAAAATTACTTAAATTACAAGACACTTTTTGCCTCTTTTTTTGTCAACTGGAATGTTTTCAAGTTGTAAATTAAAAAATAATTGTTAGTGGTTTTTTCCCACTTTATTATGAACTTTTGAAACTGAATTATAGCAGGCTTATAGGTAAAATATTAAATTTCACTCAAGTCAGCTCTAGCATACAGCTCCCCTCCAACCACTTCTGATAGCACAGAAGCACAAAGAAGCCCAGTTTAGAGAGTCCACATGTGTTTAATCTTTGATTAATTGAACAAAAACTAAGCGCCTCCAGACGTATTTCTTTTAATCACAGGAAAGATATCTTTTCAGTTCCTTTGCTGGTAGGAGAGAGTCAGCAGATGTCTGTCTGGTCTAAAGGGAATTTCTCTTTCTCTCGAGAAAACAGTTTAAATAGAAGAGGAACAGCCATATGCTGACTATGCACTGCTTAACAGATGACGTAGAGAAGCATCTACTACCACAGGGAGGGGAACAGGGCAGTTTTCAAATTAAATTTCTTTCAAATTCAAAGCAATCAGCTGAAATCAATTTACATACAGGATGCAAGCTAAGTCAGACAGTTCTCATCAAAACAGCTCACAGACACAAAGATGCAAATCTATCTTTGTCAGCAGTATGACTTTTAAGAAAGGTTTTAATGCGTTGACAGTAAAAATAAAGAAAATTGATTTCTTCACAATGTTAAATGCAGCTGATAGTTTTGAATAACCATTCCCCAGAAAAGAGGAATAGTAATAACAAAGCTCAACCATATAAAGGGTTTGCAAGAGGTTCTAAATTCATATAGAAAACAGTACTAGCACAATGCACGTTTATCCCCAAATTTAATTGAGAAGTAAGACTTCCAGCACTTCTGGAAAACATGTTTTAAAATGTAGGACTTGTGGGGGCAGAAAAAAGCATCAGAACCATCAATGCATTTAGATTACTAGTCAGCATTTTATTTGTCTGACCTTTTTCTTTTGCCTAAGTCCTTTTGCCTACAGGCCTATGTCCTATGCTATCATCTAGGAAATGGAGACACTACTTAAAATAGCAATGATCACTTCATCTAGTTCTACCAAGACGTCAGGGTGGTGGGGTACAGTACTGTGGAGATCAGAGTTTGAAGCAGAAACTAGGGAAAAAAAAATATACACTAAACATCTGTTAGTTGAAAACCATACATGAAAACTCCCTTGGACCAGCTCACCAATCAGACAAAAACAGAAGACAGCCAATAGTCCCACTGTCCCCACAAGGGTGACATTTGCCTGAAGAAAACTAGTCTTCCAACAAAAAGATAAACCAAAAACATGAAAAAGAAAGACCTTCTGTGATATCATAAAACTAACTGCATACTTGACACAAAAAACATCCTCAGCTTTTATGAGACTTTGCCAAATACAATTATAATCAACATAAACAGCACTTGTTTGCCATAAACAGGCTTTCACTGTATCTTTCTGCAAAGTAATATATACAGGATGCCAGTGCAGCAAATCAATTCTTTCTAGGAGGAGTCTCAGCCATCCTCCACAGCGTATAAATGGAGGGGAGACTCTCTTCCCAAAGAATTTATTGTGGCATGTCCACTGTTGCTGACAAAGTTCAGAAAGAAGCTCCAGAACCCATGCTTCCAGTAAAAATACAAAAACAAAAAAAGCAAAACCCACCCCAAACCCGCTTTTGACTTTGTCTAAATATATACTCTTCCAAGTGACTCCCCAGGCAACCAAATAAATCTTAGCTATCTTCACCATAGGAGTGTTTATTTCGGATCCCACATGATGGATTGGATCTCAAACAATTGACATGGAGGCTAGGTCTTTAAAGTCAAAGCAGTCTGAAACCATGTGCACTCTCTACACAGAAATTATTTCTGTCATCACTGGAATGGAACAATTTTAAATGCATTAATAATTCTAGAAGAAATGTCATTTGAGTTACTGTAATCATCGAAGTATTGATAACTAAGCACAATTACTTCAGATATCTTTATCAAGCACTAAATGGAAGCTGCAACATGCCCCATAGCTTGTGTCTACCAGGCCACTGCAAAGAGGACACAGACCAAAGAAAAAATGATCATGAGTTAAAATTAAGATAATAAACCTTTTAGAGAAGTGGCAGTACAGACCATAGCTCTAGTAGCAATGTTCCACCACCAAGTTAAGGGGAGCTGCCCTCCCCAAGATGGAGAGAGAAAAGATCTCACTAAAACTAAACATCAAAACAAATGCTGAACTGCAGTCAACAGAAGCTGAGGGTATTTTTCCCCCTGATCTGATGAGTCATAAATGGTAAAAAAACCATACACACAACTAAAGTAGTTAAAATAATTTTAGCACAGCTTTTAACAACAAAATTCTTCAAGTTTTGTTAGTAAGAAATGTGAAAATATACCATGAGTTTCTGTGATGGAAGCACAGAAAATGTAACAGCATTATCCAATACGTACCACTGTCAAGCATCATCACTTACATAGGCCTGTTGATTATGACAGCAAATAAAGAGAACTGTTCTTCTGAGGTTCACCCAATGCTAAACTGCCATGGCCTAGTAAGGCAATATATCATCAACGATATACTTAGTTGCTTAGTGAAGAAAAGAACCAATGGTTTGGTTAATAAGGGTGTATTTTAATCTGAGGCCATGGGTACATCAAATCATGGAAATTCTGATACTTACACAAAATGCTTTGTTTATTGTCACAGAACTGAAAAAGGGAGTAAACTGCTGTTTGCCTGATTCTTTTAATACAGCAGTGATTGCACAGAAGATATAATTTAAAATACAGAACATTTATAAAAATTTAATGGTGTGAATTTGGTCTAACTTGCAGCTAATAATACAAACGGTAACTCAGGGAGACCATCTTGCCTAAAATTAATGGAAAGTAAGAAGGAATTTTGCAGCTCATACTCTGCATAACACCGTAAAACGAAGGTCAGGAAAGTCATCACTGATCTTTAGATTCTATAGCAACTTTTCATTCATCTGCCAAAGGAATTTCAGAAAAACATATTTTGTTTTACCAACAATAATTAATGAGGCTTCTGATGAAACCATCCTCTTCACAGGATAGCTAACTCTGTTTCAAAGGAACTTGAAGCTGTTTTAAGACATAAGGTACCTACGCTGACTCTGTGCCATTTTTATTGCTTTTTCATCATTTTGAAACTGCAACTAAGCATTTTTAGAACTAGAACAGTCATCTAATACATATGGAAGAACACGTTACAATGATGACAAGGCTACACAAGAAAGAATCATGCTAAATTCCCTGGTCATAAACATACCTATTCTCCAAAAACTCATTATGACATGGCAAGGGCTGAGGGAAAATAGTCTAATTAAGTGGGAAACATCAGATTTCATATCTCATTTTCATCAAATAAAACCCTCTTAAAGTAATTCAGCCACTTTCTCTGAAACCTGACATGAGCCATGTGTGGATTGCTTGCATGGAGCTAAGTTCTGTTCCTAAAGAATACGAACATAGAGACTCAACACATGGCCTTCACACATCCAATCTGAAGACAATTTAAATTACGTCTTATTTCCACCCAGTAGAGGAGATGACCCTAGCAATTTTTGTTTTCATTTGGAATCTCCTGCAGTATATTTTTCTGTTTGCACCACACTATGAATTCAGACTGAAATTCTTTAAATGTTGTCACTATTTCATTTTTCAATCATGCTACAGAACACTCATGGAAGTCTCATGGAAGACCAATTTTTCTAACCTGAACTAGGAAAATAATAGTAATAACAACACGATTAAATCTGAGAGACATAATATTCAAGGATTTCCATTTGCTGCACTGTTGGATTTCTGTGCAGCTTCCATTCTCCTTTTTCACTTGGCGATTCATATTAGAATTTAAAGAAGGTGCACAGAGTAGAAATATTTCTATGAACTATGAGCATAAACCTTTCCTATTATCTTAGAGAGGTTTAGTGGGACAAAGAAATTCCTTATCTTTCACCCTAATTTCACCCTCTTTACAGGTGAAAGCAAACACAACTGAGTAAGAGTTCTTTAAAATGTGGGAGTTTTGTAAAGCATCTGCTTTACATCATCTCCTTAGATCTAACTCAGTATGCAACACCGCCACTTTGCTTTGGGGGGGGAGGGAGAAGAAAGGACAAGGTTCGCTTCCCAAACTTTCAGGGATGCAACACTACCATGCTTAATAGAGAGAGTTGCCTCCAGTTACTAGAGAGTTGGTTAGTAAAGGAAACAGAACAGCAGAAGAGTAAAATAAAGCTCTTAGTGTCTTTAAAAAATAGGTGAGAGACTTACAGGATTAAATTGACATTCTGACTCTGAGGGAAGTTCTATACACAAACCTGTAAAAGTAGCTAAAGTAGTTGTTCCTGCTTTCCTCAAGCAGAGACAACCACATTATAAAAAGTAGCACATTTGCATGTCACTTTGACCTCAGTGCAAAGAAATTTCTCCTAAACAATGCTACATCTTTTGCTAACATATGCTGCAGAGGCAGTTTATAGTAATCCAGGCTTTCAATGCTTGTTACAGCTGCGTAGTAAAAGTCAAGGTAAACTTACCATTGATAAATGGTAGGTTTTAAGAAGCATTAGCAACAGCACTACTATTAAGCCTTCTATGCCCCAAGCAACTTTTTGTTAATGACATTGCTTTAGCAAGCAATGGTTCAGCTTAACTGAACTTTTTGAGGTTCTTGCAAAACTGAAATTCATCTTTGTTATATATGCACATTGGCATTCAAATTAACTCACTTGTTTATCAGCAAGACATGAACAGCTCAGGTAACAAAATCTGTGAATCTGTTCATTAATTTCAGTTTGGTTTAAAACATTGATGCTGTACAGTGGCAGTCAGGAGAGCGTGTTCCCTAGTGTAACGCCATACAGACTGAACATACCATGAAAACAATGAACACAAAGAAATATGACTTCTCATTGTAGGAATGACTTTTAGAACCACTGAGCAGACAGAGCTGTCATCTTTCATATTGATCCTGTGCTGTGGAAGGCTTTTTGTTTGTTTGTTTTTTAAAGTCACAACATGGGAAGTCTATGATTGGGATGTTCCCGAGATCGAATGTAGAAAGTATACAGACTATTATCCATTTCAAATTATGGAATCATAGAAACTCAAGGTTGGAAAGGACCTACAAGATCATCTACTCCAACTGTCCTCCTGTCACCAACAGTACCTACTAAGCTACTAAATCATGTCTTGTAGCACCTCGTCCAGATGCTTCTTGAACACCGACAGGGATGGCAACTCCACCACCTCCCTGGGCAGGCCAGTCCAGTGCCATTCTCTCTCTTTGGGAGAAAAAAATTTTCCTGACATCTCATTTAATCTCCCCTGGTGCAACCTGTGGCCATTCCTTTGAGTCCTGTCATTAGTTCTCTGGGAGAAGAGGCCAACCCCCTTCTCTTCACAACCTCCCTTCTAGAAGTTGTAGTGTGCGATGTCTCCCCTGAGCCTCCTCTTCTCCACAATCCCAGCTCCCTCAACCACTCCTCATAGGACTTGTGCTCCAGACCCCTCACCAGTTTTGTTGCCCTTCTCTCGACATGTTCCAGGGCCTCAATGTCTTTCTTGCCCAACAGTCCAGCCTATCTAGATCCCACTGAAGGGCCGCCCTACCCTCAGGCAGATCAACACTACCTCCCAACCTGGTGTCATCTGCAAACTTACTGAGGGTACACTCAATCCCCTCATCAGGGTCATCAATAAAGATATTAAACAAGATAGGCCCCAGTACCAACCTCTGGGGGACTCCACTTGTAACAAGACACCAGCTGGAGTTAACTCCATTAACCACTACCCCCTGGGCACAGCCCTTCCTCCAGTTATTTACCCAGAGAAGAGTGTACCCGTCCAGGCCATGGGTAGCCAGTTTCCCCAGGAGAATAGTGTGGGAGACCATGTCAAAGGCTTTGCTGAAGTCTAAGTAGACTATATCAACAGCCTTTCCCTCATATCTACCAGTCTGGTCACATGGTCATAGAAGGAGATTAGGTTGAAAAACTGAAAACAAATGTCAGCAAACTTTTACAGGCAACATCTTACTTACTGTAAGGTATTCTGTTAGTGAGGTTAGAGATAAAATGCATGTGTGCATACTTTACAAATACTTTTATAAAAGCATGGCTCTCAAAGCAAATCCACGTATCAATAGAAAACAGAAATATGATAAAAGTTACCCAGAACTTTTATAGCAAATGTGAAAAAAGTTCAGAGAAACATCTGAAATACAGATTCACAAAGCCATTGACCAGCAAACATGACCAGATTCATTTGCATTTGATTTTTCTCAAAATGCTCAAATTTTCTCAAATTTCTCAAAACTTCAGAGTAGAGAAACAAAGGCAAATATACTCCTGCAGCTATTGTTGCCACCCTTGACATGGGTAGATTTCCACATAATGATACGTAACAGACACCCAACAAGATCAGGAGATAAAATTTTCCTCCAAAAGGAGTAACTGAGGGGAAAATTAAGGAAAAAAATTAAATACCAACTGACTCAAACTATCACACAAAATCTGAATCTGGTCTTGATCAGGTGCATCCATTCACCACACAATCCTGCAATTCAAGCATACGAAGTAGCTGCAGCCACTATCCAGTCTGCTAATGAGTAAATTTCCAATTTTCCAAAACTACTTTTACTTCTCTACAGTGAAAAATTACTTTTGCTTTCCACCTCCTTACGTGATAACCAAAACAGTCTTCAGCCCTTACTCTGAGGATCAAGCATGGTCCCACCTGTAAAAGCTGACATTTATAGAAAGAATTACCCAGTTTCAATTTGACAGGGACATGCCCTTTTTCACATTCTTTAGGACCTTTCACCACTGGAGAATGTGTCACTAGTAGGCAGTAATCCGAAACCAGTTACATTCCTCAAAAACAAAACATGGAGCTAATTTAAGTAGGTCTCCTGTGATCAAAAGGCTGAGTTCAGGAAGTCAAGAAGACGGAGGCAAATGGACTTGTGGCAGTCTAAGTCTGAAGGATGACTACACACTGTTATCTGATTATGCCATCTCACGTCCTTTCTGGGCTACCAGAACTTCATTCTACTGCAAATAAAGTTTGAACACATACAGCTAATCTCCACTTCAGAAATCTTCTGGGGAATAATGTTTCAAATAAAGATGAAACCAGTCAACTAAGAAATAAAAAAACCCAACCAACTATCCCCCAATTAAACACAAGTTACTTCCGTTTTATTTGACTTGTAATTCAGCTTTCTGTTGAGTTCCTATTTATGCAAATTTATATCTTACCCACTTATGAAGATCTTGCAGATCTAAATTACACAGAAAATGTCATGTAATATTAAATTACAAATCTACTTTGCACAGGGCTGTGTAGCTTAGAGAAGTTCTACTAGTCTCTGAAGTGTCTGAGCTATTTGAATTCCTGAAGTATCAAGTGGCTAACTATTTCATTAGAGAAAGTTACAGTCCCTTTAACCTAACCAAACCGAATGTAGTCCACAGGCATTCAAGCAGGAGTCTGGTATATTTAAGAAAGATATCACTCTTACCAGCAAGAAGTATCACCTTTTTTTAATGTTTCTCTGGGGACAGTGATGGGTGATGGTTTAAAGAAAATAACTACAGAAACTCTAGGGAATACAGCTGAAAAAATATTTATATCTATATAAAATAGCATTACAGAGAAGATGTAACAAACTCCCAATGCCATGAGTAGACACATTAGATGAAATATTTTGGAAGGGCCACAAGAGGCTGAGACTGAAGAAGGAAGAGACTTCCTTAATTAAATATGCTGATAATAAAGGGTATTTTGATCTTGTTCAATGGTATTCATTGAGGACTACACCATCCCGACCGACATACACACCACTGCAAGAAACACAGCAACCTTTGGATAATGAGATGCACGCCTCACTCAAATCACCAAAGAAAGGAACAAAGCAGAGGAGAAAACTCTCTCTGCAATTTTACAATTGTGATTTTAGTCTCTCCTCCATTGTGGCTATCACATCTAAAGGCATTTTTAAAGTTCTTAAAACACATGTATTTAAAATGATAAACCAGCTTTTTATTTATTCCATTTCTGAAATTTTTGTAGATTTGAAATCTGTCTACATTTCTTTCTTTGCAACTGCAGAATCTATACACACTTGTCTACCTTATTACATAAGAAACAATTTGTACACCAGCTTAATGCTGAGCATTGGAGCCGCTTAAAAATAAGAAGTCTGCACGAAGGAATAAAAGACATGAAAATTTATATTTAGTGTTAACCTGAAGTCAAATCTATCACACGCATTTAACAATGAAAGAACATAATCTAATTTAAGTTGTTACCATAATAGATGACGGAAGAAAATTTTGTGATAGATTCTCTATCACTTTATGCAAGAAATTGGTGCAGAGAGGAGCTGCTTCTTCCAGCAAGAGCTAGCAGTTACAGTACAAAACTCACTGCTTTCTACATTACACAAAAGGTTTCTGGTTAAAGTTGCCGCATGTAACCAAACAAGTACTCTAAACGATCTTCTGTTCTTTAGAAATGAAAGCCAAATAAATGTAATTTTACTCTGTAAACATATAAAAATTAAACTATAACATAAGGATTGTTTATGACTATGCGTATACAAATGTAGATGTTGTGGTGCTCCAAACAGGTGTACTGCAAAGCTAATCAAAACAGTTTGCTGATTTGCAGCAATCCACTGTGAATGTAGCTACAGCTCNCAATCCACTGTGAATGTAGCTACAGCTCATAATGACAATAGAGTTGCAGCTATAATGCACAGGTTTTGAATTTAATGCAAATTTATTCCATCAGCCTTCAACTCTTCCCTTGTTCCTCACTTTTTCTATGCTACTTAAAATGGTTTGGTGCTTTTGCACTGTCACATCACTATCTTTTCTATTAAAATAATAACCTTTTTGTTAGAATTCATTGTCCGTAATCTGCTGGTATAAAACTAAAGCTGTATACCATTATACCTACAAATCTTATTTCCAAACACAGATTGTGTGGTTTTTTCCCTTACAGAATTGTTGGTATTTATTTTCTGATAGTGGCCCTTGATATGAGTGTAATTTTGAGCTGGATTAACAATTTAATACTGTGCTATTGGTAGGTGGTGTATATTTCAAACCTTTTAGGGAGATACTAATGTTTAATTTTTTTCTTGAGTGTTGGCTCTTAAAAAAATGTTGTGCCAATATCAGTATCTTGCATTCAGACCCTGTTAGTTCTACTCTCTACTGTAATCTCAGGATGATGGCTTGAGGCAGGGGTGACAAACATATTTAGCAAATATATACCACTGTAATTGATGCATGCCATAGTGTACCAACCACTGAAGTCTACCTCATGCTTCTGGGTTCTGAAATATTATGGAAGACCCTGAAAAGCTACATGCATTTCAAACATTACTTGAAGGTGCATCACAAATCAAAAGAATGTGAAATAAGCACAAATGTCCATGCTGCTTTGCTGCACAGACAGAACATTAAAATTCATTTTAAGAATCAACAATCAGTGCTATGAAATAAATAACAGCAATTAGATAACAGTAAAAATCTCTTAAGCGTTACACCCACTCAAATTACACCTACAAGATACTGGACATAACATCTGGGAGTAACCAATCACCAGATCATTTAAACAGGCTATGCATTTACTGGATAAGCATACTTCCAGCTAGCTAGAGACTAATTAGTTTTATCACTAAAAGCAGTAACAAGGAAACAGCATGGTCATAGATCTTAATCATGTGTATTTACTACATGTGATGCTCGAGATCTTTCTGGTGTAAGAATTACGGAAGTCCTTGGGATTGTAAGGCTCAAGTAAGCACACAAATTTATAGTCTATTTCCTTTGCCTGCCGCGCGAGTTATGAAAATCCAGACCTTCTTCTAAAGTTATACACCAACAATGGCATTTTTTAACTTGTCTAAAAGTTAGAAGCCTCCTCAGAGCTAGTTAACAACATTAATTGCTTAGTCAACAGAGAAATCAGATCAGTGTTTTCAGAGAGCCACTCACCCAGTTCTGAGCTAGCTCTTCAACATGACACCAGATGAATTGCTACAGATTACAGAGGAAGCCTAGATAAACAACTTGAAATAGATAACTAACTTTTGAATTGCAAGGTTTTGTCTCATACTGCAGTACCCCAAAATTGGTATTTTTTGACCTACACTTGGCCCTCCATGTAAACGCTTAAAACCCTTTCATGTACACCCTCTTCCTTTAAAATACATTGAGTTTGAAGGGCATGCAGGAAGAGATAAGCATTACAAAGTGATGTGAACATACTTGACTGCTCCTTCCGTTGGCCAAATACTAAGAAGTAGAGAAATCATTTGTGGGCCAGTTCTTTTACAGAAACAAGAATATTTTGTTTCTAAATCTGCCATTATTTTCTATAGTGTTTATTTGTGCAACAACAATTTCAAAATGTAGCCTATTAGATCAAATTCTGGTTATCCTGCCTTCTATCACACATTGCATTTTGCATGGCTATCTGGAGAGGAAAAAACATCTATAAACTGACATTAAGTGCAAAATCTAACAAAGGGTAAGCAAGCATAATTGTATGTAAGCATAAAAGTAGTGAGAATGCACAAAAATGTCTGAATTTTTACAGTGATACGATACCTCTTTTTGACTATTTTTCCATTTTCCTACCTCTGTATTAATAATAATTAACCGTGTACTTCCTTCGTTGCTTTTAAGTCAGTGCCCCAGAGGCAGCTCACACTCATGTTTTATCTTCAACTAACATCAAAGCAAGCAGATGTTACCAAAGAGTCGAAATAAAGAAGCTAAAAAAAAATAAAAATGCACTTACTTGCCACCTCCAGCGATGCGTTATGACTTACAGCTTCACCAAGGTAATTCCTTGCCACACACACATAGACCCCTTCATCTGGCCTACTCTTGCGCCCATGGACTATGCGTAGGAAAAATAAAGATCCACTGGGCAGCAGCATGCGGTGGGAGCGTGGGTCATCCTTGTCCGTTTCCACTCTTTCTCCTCCCTTGTACCACTCGATGGTGGGGGTTGGCCTTCCCTCAGCTTTACAGTTTAAAGTTGCTGGTTCTCCTTTGGAAACAATGAGATCAGAAGGGTGTTCGACAATTCGAGGTGGGAAATCTTCTTGTCGAAGACGGGAGCCTGCAACATAAAAACACAGAACTTTCTTAGCCTGCTGGCAGGTACAGTCACTGTGTTCTGCAATACAACTACTTAACCATTGTCCTGCAGTATAGGATTTAATAAGAACAGCTACTAACATATTTTAAAGTGGGGGAAAAAAAAACCCAAACAACAAACATCTCCACCTTAACACCCTTCATTGTGTGCAAGGTTCTCATACATTCAAAAGCAGTTCTTTTTAACAGGTGACATGTATTAGTGAACTAAACCTCTAGGTTCTTAAATCACATCTATTTTTGTATTTATCTATTCATGTATCACCCATAAAGTTAGTTTATTTTACTTGTACTATCAGCTCTTTTTAGTCACTTGTTAAGAAGTCCTGTAGGAGGTAGAAATGTTTTTGCCAGCCTGGCGCAGCCCACGAACAAACGATCTACCATTTCCAGATCTATTGTATGCAGGCTTTCCGTACTGACACTCAAGTGACTGCACGCTAACCTCAAGTACTGTACAGAAAGTTTAAAGACTGACCTCAAAAACTGTCCTGAGAACTGAGACACAAAACACTCAGAGGGGGAGAAACTCCTGAATAAACTCCATGAATGCTAATGCACTTTTTAAAATTTCTTTTAAATATTCTTTTTAAATAACATTAGAAGAGCTAAAACTCACAAATATGTCCATTAAAATATTATTTTATTTTATCCTAGCATTTTATAAAAACTAACATTTCTCTCAAAAATTTCATTAAATGACTTAAAGCAGAAAGGGACAAGAGTTGCATAAGTACTTGACTGGCACACAGTGAGTATTAACCACAGATTTAGTCACAACCAGCTGAGAGCTATAATGGCCTTGACAACCAAGTTATAAATCTTTCTACATATCTACACATTTTAGTTTTATTTTTTAAAAAATCTCTCTTTCCTTTTTGCCTAGTTATTGAAGCTGCATTTACGCATTATTGAGAAGAAGCAGCTTCAATTATCAGCATAAATCTTACAGTGGGCACCAATCCTGTAATTTTACTGTCAAAAATCCTTCCCAAGGGGACATTTGGTAAAAAAAAAAAGCAAAGACAACCAAGCAGAACACCTATTACATGCTGGAGCTGCCATTAAATATACAACAGAGCTGGTGGGGTTTTTTTTTCCTCCCCTTCAAAGATGACAGCACTAGGTTACAGGAACTAACCAACTTGTGTTCTCTGCTTTTATTATAATTCAAGTCTTTCATAAAAAGTCAACAGGATGCCACCAATTAAAGTACGCCATACTAATTATTTCATGCTGCTACTTAAAAGAACGATTATATGAAATCATGTTTCCAGTTTCTTGGACTGCGCCACAACTATTTTTACAAGAATTCAAACACTGAAATAAACAGATGTGAAGGCTCAAAGAAAGCTAGCACTAGATGAATGCTAAACTCTTTGAGTCAGGACCTGCCTTTATTCCCACCTTAAAACTTCCTGTCTGTAGCATATACAAATAGAAGGTATTGAAGAGTAGCAGGGAATGTGTTTAAATGGGAAGGCTGCGACTATCAGAGGTACAAACACTGCACTGTTCACCTTCAGGGGGAAAACAAAAAAGTTAGATGCTACTGGAACAAAGTGCCTCAAATTTGAACCATGTGGCCTAAGACAGTGAAAAATCAAGACCGTATCTACAGCCCATCTAAACTTCAGCTCGGATATGGAAAACCTCATTTCCCAAGATCTGTATCTCTAAATAATAATTTATCTTACGTCTTATAAAAATGCTGCACAATAGACTTTAGCCAAGTACCAAAAAAAGCCAGTACACTCTTGGCCCCATTTTTTTCTGTTTCATGAGTATGGCATTTAACAGTGATTTTTCAGAGGACAAGATCTCTGCTCTTTTACTGAAATGCTCGGCATTGCAACGTAAGAGCTGAGAGATTGGCCTAATTACTATTAAATTATTACTAAAATGCCAAAAAGGATTAAAATAAAAATCAGTACTAGGTGATTCTTGCAAACAATTATGTTTCATCAGAACATAAGAATGTTACTAATTCCCCAGTATTTCCACCACACAGAAACCTCTTTCAGAAACTTTTCAGGAAGCATGGAGAATTTTTTTGTGGTTTTGTTTATGTTGACTGGAAAGATATTCTATAACTCTCTTGCTCTAGTGGCTTTAAAACTTTCTCTAATCCTCAGGTTAAACATACCTCCAAGTAATAAATTACCTCATTCTTCCTGTGCTTGAGCTGCCCTTTTAATTCAGATCTCTCTGCGCACTTCTACACCTTTGACATGCAGATTGTAACCTTTTACCTTTTTTTACCATCCTCTTGGATTTTGTGTTCTTGTCACTGCTAGAAACCAACAAACTAATCTCATCCAGTTTTCCCTTCACGGGATTCTCTCACCTTTTCCTCATCTTACACTACAGTTTGAGTACATCCTTGTTCAATATGGAAGATGCAAACCATGCAACTAAGAGGCAAGCAGACTTTCAAGACTATTTCAAGCACACACCGAAAAGCAATGGCACATCACGTTACAGAGGAAAAACAACTAGAACAACTTTTCTGCCCAAAGGCATGCAGCTAACCTAACCTATTGGGGTTAATCTGTTCTCACAAATAAACAACAACAAATAATTTTCATGGGAAAAAAACACCAGCACAAGGAAGATCCATAGAGATCCCATTCACTTTCTCTCCACTTCTCCAATTTGTTTAGTATTCTTACCCCTCATATAGCAACCTTGTTCAGCCAAAATAAAAATCTGATTTCCTGAGCTTTATAGTACTATTAAAAAGTAACGATTTTGGAATTTCCTTTACAGGTGCTGCAGTCTTCCCTCCGCAACCAAAGACATTAAGTAATTAATGAAGTAATTAATGAAGTAGTTAACGAAGGCAGTAATGCTGTACCTATGCCTTTGGATTTTCCCAAAAGAGTCAACGGTAAGAACAGAAATTCCACATCTGAATCCTGTTTTGGCATGAAGTACGTGAGCCAAAACTGCATTTAACTGGTATTTCCCAAACACTGATTTGAGAATAGCTTTGGTTATTGCATCACTTCGGACTTAGCAGTTCTTCACACACGGTTTTATTTACAAGAGTTACTCATCTTTAACAACTGAATATCAAGCACATTGTCTGGAAAAACAAAAAGTTACGCTTTTCACTGAAGTCCTGCCACTACTTTGCAGTCATAACTGTGAATGTTTGTATAACTACTTTAAAAGTATGTCACCTTTACAAACAAAAATGTCAGACAACAGATGCGTTACAGTTGTGCAAGTGAGATGGTATTTCTACACGGAGGAGAAACATGAAGAGTTGGAACCTAACAGCACTCTTAAATCAGTTGATTAATGCCCACCCAGGACTATAGGTTTATTGAAATGCATTTTAAGATGTGTTTAATGGTTCCAAATACTGATCTGGGAATAGGTCCAGTTCTTTCCAATAACTTAGATACTGTAAAATGTGACAAGCAAGGCTCTCACTTCGGATCAGTAGAATCTGCATTGGGTACACGTAGGGGAATTAAAGAATAATGACTCCATTTCTTTTTCTAAACACACAATGGAAAACAGGTGAGCAGGATGTAACTGGGAAGCACTGAACACTAACTGAGCATCCCTACCATGAAACCACTGCTGTGTTCCCTGAAAAAGAACTTGTTCTTTTCTCAGTTTACAACTTTTGTTTCCTTTATTTAATTGCTATTAGAGTTCCTGTTCCTAATGAAAAATTAAGTTATCAATAAATGTTCATTATTTCTGTTACTAAGGGATAATTTTGGGTAAAGCAAGCTACCCTTTAAAGACAAAGCCTGATTCTATAAAAAGAAATTTTGTGCCTTTTAAACTTAAGCTGTAGGCACTCACAAAACATTTTTCCACTTAGAAAGATAACATCATTTTATGTTCCTAAGACAATATGAACTACAATTACATTTCTGTCATGACTACCACACTACCAGGAGATGTCAGAAACCAATAATTTCCTGTACACTTATGGCTGGAAAAAACACTAGAATAACCACAGAGAGCCTGGAGTTTGAAGCCACATCTGTCCGTCTCTCTGAAACATGATATTAAGTGGGAGCTGTACTAAAAATGCCTCAAATCCAGACTGATCTTGTGCCTGGCTCTTACACCAAGAGAAGATGTATCCCAAACATTGGAAGCAGTACATACTCCATTTACACAGTACTCATATACTGGTCAACTGAATAGGAGTCAGCTGAAATATTATAGCAATAAGCTACATAATAAAGGGAGAAAAATAAAACATATTTATACATTATGTTGGTTTAAATTATTTGTTTCTGTTCCTTATTCTGCAGTAAACCTGGACATACATGACTAGGTCAGAAAAAGCCATAAACTTTTAGGCAAAAAAACTTGTATGGCATCTTACAGTTTTTTAAATTATTTGCCTAGTGGGAATGAAAAAAAAATAAATTGGTAGGTATTATATTGTGCAGATACTAACACTGAGTCTTTGTTTTAATACCTAGACATATTTCCCGGGGGATGCTAAGAGAGACTAGCTCTCTGAAATAATCACTTTTAACAAAGAAGCTGAAAGCAGCAACAGTGAGAATCATGCTTCACTTTCTTAATCCGGAAGTAAATATAACTCTTTAAAATTGTTCTTGAAGTAAATATAACTCTTTAAAATTGTTCTTGAACAGACCATTTATTTTCAACAGACATAGGATTATATTCAATCTTTGTTACATGAACACATTCTACTGGTTTGTCCATCAGTTAGTGTAAGTCCTGACCTGGTTATTCATTAAATTAGGAAGAATATAAATTTCAAATAATAGTATTTATATTGAGCTATGTAGGAGGCCGACACTTACATAAAACTTCAGGCAGTGGGTAATGTTCCCAGTGTTAAGAAAGTGTTCAGCTTTAATTTTTCTTTCCCTTGGTTCTGCTTTCTGGTAAGGTATTTATCTCACTTGACATTAGAGTATATTGGAGTAGTCCCAGATAGCATCTAGAGCACTGGCTTTTACAGCAAAACCTTGCTTAATAAAAATGACAATATCCCACACCAAATTGGTAAACTAAGAATAGTATTTTCCATTAAAGATGACATTAATGAAATCACAGGAGTATTTCCATTTATAATGCAAAATGAACCATGATCCAATGAGCTACTACACTATAACCAAAACCAAACACAACAGTAATAAAGTCCACTTCATCACTCATTTTGTCTTTGGAATGGATGGAGTAATGCTGGCACATATTTCCTATACTGGAATGATACTGAGAAGAAGAGCATAACAGCAAGGCTGGGAATGGCTGAGATGCATCTGAAGGCAAGCTTGTCTTTGGAGATTTGGATGTGACAACCTGGCAATGAAAACTGCTTGGAATATCATAATTAAAAAAATCATAATAAAAAAATCATAATAAATTGCAGGATGAGTGAAGCAATGAGGTCAGGCAGGGGACAGTCAGGGGGAACACAGCAGGCCCTGACATTACAAGGGCTGTCCAGACCATGGAATGGTAAGGACAGCTGGAGGAAAAGAGGTGGCAAAGGAATACCAAAAGGCCGTAAATGTTAGGTGGAACAGAAGTAAAGAGTGACCTGGAAAATCACTAGGGAAAGAGCTAACTCAATACTGAAGTGATAGGACTTGATGATAATTGGAAAACTGTGGATAACAGAGTTGAAAAGATGCTGGAAATAATCACTGCTTAAACATACGAGTTGGGATGTGGTAGTAGGAAGATCTGGGACAGCTCAGAGCAATCACTGCTGCCCTTTTCTTCCCTGCGTAGGAAGGCCTGACAGCTTTGGTTTGTTGTCAGCAGCTTCACTGGCACACCTGAGAAGAAAAACTGCAGTAAACGGCAAAGTGTGGGAACAGAGGCTGGTGTGAGTCACCGAAGAATTGCCAGTTCCAGGGCTTGCTTTTTCATTGAGCAGTGAAGGACTGGGAAACAAAGAACAGACTGTCAGGCTGTCCTCCTCTCTGGCTTTGATTCTTATTCTGATTCATGTTTTATTCCAACTAGGAAGAGTACCGCTGGTTTGCCATTTGAAACAAGAAAAGAGAGCTTGGGAAAAACAATGATAGCACACCAAAACCAAAGGTAGACTCTCAGCTGCACTGAAGGAACGAAACGAAATGCCAATTTAGTGAAAATGCTTAGGATTCAAAATTATATAGCTCTATTATATAAAATATTATTATACGAATATACTGATGTATTTTTCTATGTTATATATTGTAGTTTATTTTTATGTAAATTCTGTGTTGGTAATTGAGATGTCAAACATACTGATGCCAACAAACTGTGCTGCACCTTGAGGTTTGTCTATAATCAGTTCATAAGATATTATCGTATTTGTAAAGCAATTACGACATACCAGGCTATTTCACTCCAAAGTTTTATCTATGTGGACAAACATGAAACAGAATATATCTTTCCGGATGATCACACTCACTCTTAAACAAACATATCTAAAGATATACCTGACTTTTTGGGTTGTTCTTTTAAAAAATCATTTAGTGAGTTAGTAAAAATAATCATAAGACATTCTCTTTGTATTATTTCAGCTGGGTTGCCCCCACACTCTTCCAGACATTACAAAACCATCTCCTACCTCACTTCAGAATACCAACTTGTAATTCCACTCCAATTCTAGATTCAGTGCAAGACTGAACCTGATATTGACCAAATGCAGGTTTGAATGTCTGAGAGATGCTGAGAAAAGGGAGAAAGGATCCTCGTTTCTGCAGGGCTACTGAGAAGCCAGAGAAAAATCAATTCTCGATGCAGGCAAGGGTTTTCCCTTTTCAGCTCTATCAGCCAACACTCCTCAACTCTGCAACAGCAGAAGCCCCAAATTATAACGCCAATAAAGGCAATAACATTCCTAGGCTTACTCCTGTGCCAATTTTAGTACATCTCATAGAATCAGTAGTGTCATTTATTCTTGTCTCCAAAATAAATTTAAGGAGAAATATAAGGATTCAAAACACCTATCCAAAATCCTACTTTTTAAGACTATTTTTTATTTTATTTCACTTATAAGGGTGAAAGAAATATCAAAACTGCCCTCATGAATCTAAATATTAGGTGTTAACAGGAGGGGTAAGTCTGCTCAGGGATAAACTGGAATTTAATTGCTCACTATGCTCATAATTTAGGGAAACAATAATAGAAAAAGCATCACCATTAATTAGTTCAGTTTCTTTATTTCTATTGTTACTGTTCTAATGTGTAAAACATTTGGATTAAAGGAGCTTGCTTTCACTCCATTTAAATCAATCAGACTTTTTGTACCACATCAAGTTTGGACACTTAGAAAAAGGCCAGGCATTTTCATTTACAAGCTGTTACCGCAGTAACATACTGGGGTCATGCTCTAGTTGCATAAGGAAGAATGGAAATTTAAATCCAAATGAAAAGATACTTTCAATCCGTTGCTTACACTTACATACAATGCACAGATAAATATAAATTAAAATATTTTATAATTAATAGTTTTTCCGGAAAAAAAAAAAAAAAAAGAACCCAAACCCACTTATTTATAAAGCTACCCCTACCCTCTTTCCAGAACATACTTTTATTCAAATATAAACTTAAGTAAACTAGTATGAAAAGCATGAAAGATAACATGCTCTCAGGGAAAAGCAGTAAGTATTTCCTCCCAAGAGGAGGAGGAAAAAGAACTGTGATCCCATCAGCTCACAAATTAAACATCTGTTGAACTTGTAAGAACACGGCTAGTCAAATCAGGATGTACTGCTGGACACTGATGACTCGGTGTGAAGTGATTCTGTTCGCAACAGGCGAGAATTAACATAGTATTTGCAAAGAACTTAGGAAATATTTTACCTTCCCTATAATTGCAAATTAATCACTCCTCAAAATATATTCTACCTTTTCTTTTGTACTAAAGAAGCACGAGTTACTTAGTGTAGCAATCCACATGACATTCACTGCATGATGACTGAAGATATCTATTGCTATTTTTCACCAATATAAAGATATCTCAAAACAGAAAACAGACCTTCACCTAAAATAAACTTCCACCTGCTCACTGCTATTAGAATCTTTTTCTCAGCAACTGTGCAATATTTTCCCTTTGACTCTATTTGAATTTCTTGCCCCTCAATAGGCACTGGGTTTGGTTTTTGTTTCTTCAAAGGGTTCTCGGTTTCTTTGGTTCCAGATTCAAACAGAAAATCAGAGGTCTTCCACATTTTCATTTCTTTTGTTTCTACTTATTCCACTGCAAAAAGCATAATGTTACAGTCCCGACAGTCAATCTAACTGCATATGGATGTCATTACATACAGAAAGCCATGTCCCAGGACTTCCTTAAATGTCTAATAGTATAGGGTATCACTGTTTTCTTCTCTGAGGGATGAAGAACTAAAGCTTCCACTATCATCTGCAGTCTGTATTGCCATTCCAGAGGACAACTTCTGAAAATCTAGTGAAAAAATAATCAAAAACTGTAACCAGCATGTCTACCATTCCTGTACCTTCTCAACTGCACTTTAGCTCTGGTTGTAGTGAAAATGGTGCGACAACTTGAATACAACCACAGTGAAGATTTTGGTATCGTTCAGTGGCTCCCACAAAGTTTCCTAAAAACAGGACCTGGAAAAGTTCCATTAACTAGGCTTGTGTATTTACTCTAACATAAACCTTAAGCCATCTTGATCCCCTACGCCTTTGTGACCAGAGTCGTCAGATTTTGAGTTCTGAATCATGTTACAAGGAAATCTCCCTGGAAGATGCCAAGAACCAAAGTCATGCAGGGAACTGCTCAGCTCCATATACTCCTCCTCCACCACTGCAAAATGTAAAATTTCTTAGTTATCCAAATACTGAAGACCTGTACAGAAGAAAAACTGGTTCACTCACTGTAAGAGCTATGTTAAAGTGACTGTGGTAGAAAACATCCCCCTTTTACACAGCGGAGAAGCACATACAAGCAGTT